>JAMPIV010007750.1:0-97500 GCA_024509875.1 Oreohelix idahoensis
GAAGTGTTGGACAAAGAGCAAAACCAATCACTAGCAAGTTGTGTTCGTTATCAGCCAACAGGAAAACGGTCTGGTTATCGGTAATTCTGTGAGAGACTAGAGCACTGAAATAGATACTGCTCAGAGGAGAAGATCAAACCCAGGAAAAGCTGGATCCTCACCAAGTTGTACTAAGTTGTTGTGAGATTTTTTTGCTCTTGAGACGTTTTTGATTTTTTGTTCGACGTTGATTAAAGGTTGATCAAAGTGGTTTTTATTCGTTAATGATATCCACCAAAAGATAGATATAAGCGGTGGATAGCAGATATCGAATCATCATGCCATCATCAACAGTTGATAAGATCTCTCTATGGGTGTCACTGTTTGCTTCCACTCTGTAGTGTATATGCGCCTAAATGTCAACTTGACCTACGCAGTGGTGTACTGTAGACATGGATTGAGTGGAGCTCACACTCACTCATGTATGGCTGGAAGTCATCGACACCAACGACTGTGTACCTTTTCTAAAGTTTAATTGGACGTACACAGTCGACAGCACAGATAGTGACAAATCACAGGTTGCCATAATACATCATAGTACAGTGGATAAATGGTCTTGCAATGTTACATGGGCACTCATGTAGAATAAGTGTATAATGGACTGTCAGTAGCCAAGCACTCAGTATCGCCCATACATATATCATCTGACTTCACTGACTGTGCACGTCAGCTTATAAACAATATTTCAGATGGCTTCTAAACCTACTCTCGTCTAGCGACGATTCTTCAACATAATGTTCAGCACATATTTTTCCATATAATAATATTGAACCGCTAGCAATGGGTTCTCATGTGTAGCAGTGATCTCTGGACTGATCAAGCGATAATACGGGCATCCCTTTTCTCTTCTTGAAAGTCACTACATGTTTTGGTTCCAAGATGGCTTCACTCGTGAGCTGTCACTCACGTTTGGATACAGATAATGAATCTGTCCTAAAGTTAGTCATTCATAAAACATTTCATTGCTCTGTAGATTTGATCATGAACAATTGACTGCAATCTACAGGATATAGTGCTGCTAGGAATCGAAGTCGTTTTCATCGAGTCAAATATATTCTCTTAGACATTCAAATCGTAACTATCGAAAATGGTGGCTTCGATCGAGAGTTCATAAGAGTATCTTTGATTACCTTGGTATAGGAAATATGAAACTGCCATTCCTTGGCAATACGACTAAACACTGGGGTAAAGCATACACGATAGGTTTAGACGACTATCACCTTCCCCACAAATACTGAGATCACTTTTTCCCCGGCGACAGGCCGACATGGAAAACACACAGTCCCTATCAGGACGAAGCCAAATCACACCACACTCTAGCGACACATCCGCCGAATAGCCTTCGACCTCTCTAGAGACAACAGAACATATAGTTCGACTTAGATATGTAAAGATATACAGATATAAGACAGACTCGTCCTACTCAGACAAACAATACACATAAATTCAGGCCATAGATATTCTGAAGCAAGAACAATCTATTATTACCCAAACAACGAATAAATCGCAGAAAAATGGATTTATCCGCGGAGTTTGATCGAAAGAGCCGACACAACTTTCAAGGGAAGTAACACAATAATGACTTTCCCTTAAGCACTATTTTGCTTTCAAAATATTTGCGAAGATAACAAGAATACCAATGTATAATATTGTAAGATATCAAAGACTGCACGTAACAGTCCCTTAGTCGTAACTCATGTTCCCTTTGTAATCTCTTCTCCTCCTTTTCTGCTTCTCTTTCTGCAGCTAATCTCTTGTCTTCCCTTTCGGCAGTCACTCTTTTTTCTTCTGCCTCCAATTGGAACTTCTTAGCCTCAGCCTCTAATGCCCTAGCCTCCTTGTCAGCCTCAATCTGCAACCTATTAGCCTCAGCCTCTAATTGTAACTTCTTAATTTCCTTTTCAGCCTCTAACTTTCTTTCAGCCTCTTTTTCTAATCTTTCAGATTCTAATTTTCTTTCTGCTTCAAATTTTCTTTCTTCACGTTCAATATTTTTGTCACATTCAGTAGTGACATAGGCAATCATAACTTGCCCGTCCATTCCTAACTCTTTAGCAGCCTGCATAGCAGCAGATCGAAATTTTGCCAGGTCGGCCATTTTCTAACAGGCAAATTTATACAATGTCTAACTTAAACAAATCAATCTATAACTAATTATCTAAGGACAACCACAAGCACTGAGAGCTCAACCTTATTTATTTCCACCCAAGGATACCTTTTAATTTTTTATTATTCCCTCAAGTGAATTACCCTCAATATATATAATAGGAGAAGATTCAAAATCCCGGACAGGACCCCAATATATGTGGTAAAGTGGGATGATATAAATATTTATAGGGGACTTAGTGTACTGACTGAGATCAGCTGTGAAGGTATCTGTATCTAATAAGTGTGGTGTGTTACAGATGACCTTACTTTGCTACCACATTTAGAACTCAGTCAGACTTATTCTGGAATATTGTGATGACTACGTTGAATGTCTAGGGTTATGATAGTGTTGAAGTGTATGTTCACAACAACCAACAGACAGATAAACAATTTAATTTAATCCACAATACTTTACAACACTGTGACAGTCACATACATAGAACACTCTATAATACTATCTTAATGTCTCACGACACCATCTACCCTTTGATATTGGGATGTCGTTATATCTTCTTGGGGAATCCCAAGAGACCTGTGATTATGGCAACAGTGCAGACTAGATCACAGTCAAAGAAGGAGGAGGATAATCCCATAAATATTCATCCAGAGGAGATGAGGAAGGCGCAGGCTGAGGACAGGTCACTCAAGCCATGTTTTAAAAAATTGCCTAAAAGTCACACACCTCCAAGCAAGGGAGAGTACTATATGAAGAATAAATTGTTATATAGGAAGGCTGGAACAGGAACAAATGGTCATGGACAGCTGGTACGTCCAACTTCATATAGGGAGAAAGTGATGGAATTAGGGCATGCGATTCCCTTCAGTGGTCATATGGGGATCAGCGCCACAGGACAGCGTATAGCTTGTCATTATTTCTGGCCAGGGATAACGGAAGATATAAAAAGATATGTAAAATCCTGTCCCGAATGTCAACGGGTAGCTCCAAAGCATTGGCCTTCTCCTGCAACTCTAGGGGAAATGCCCATAGTGGGAACACCTTTTGAGAGGGTTGCAGTGGATATTGTGGGACCTCTCACTCGTACCAAGAGGAGGAACAGTTACATCCTTACTCTTTTGGACACTTGTTCTATGTGGGGAGAGGCGGTAGCCCTGTCATCAATCGATTCGAAGCATGTCGCAGATTGATTACTTACAATATTCACAAGATTAGGATTCCCGCATCAAATCTTGACTGATAACGGCTCACAGTTCAAGGGAAAACTAACGGAAGAAGTTTTCATGATCTTCCAGGCCAAGCATTTTCATTGTAGTCCATATCACCCCCAAGGGAACGGCCAGGTGGAGAGGTTCAATGGAACCCTTATTTCGATCCTGAGAAAGCTGGCACATGAAAAACCTGATATGTGGGACCAATTTTTGCCCGCGGCGTTGTTTGCGTATCGGGAAGTTCCACATAACTCAACCGGTATGGCACCGGCAACCCTGTTATTTGGGAGGCCAATCAAAGGTCCATTGGAAGCCTTGTTAAGTACGTGGAAAGATGAGAAAGCAGAAGAGACTGTTACCTTATCATATCAATATGTGAACGAGTTGACCACTCGTCTTAAAACTGGCTGGAAACTTGCTAATGATAACTTGAGACAAGCCAGAAAAAAACATGCTGCATATTTTAATAAGAAAGCGAAGGATAGGGAACTTGCTGTGGGAGAGAAGGTGCTTCTTCTACTACCCGGCAGCAGTAACAAATTGCAAATTGGATGGCAAGGTCCATATACAGTTCTAGAGAAGGTATCTAGAACAAATTATAAAATTGACAAGAAGGGGAAAGAGAAAATCTATCACGTGAACCTTCTAAAGAAGTATCTGGACAGACAAATCCAGGAAGGAACACCTTTACTGACCTTGGCTATCGCAACGGAGATGAAAAAGGAACCACTTACCTCTCACGAGTACCCCCTAAAACCATGTGAAACGCCGGCACAGGTGAAAGTCAGTAGGCATCTGACTAAAAACCAGAGGGAGCGGGTTCAACAGGTTCTACTTGAACATACAGACGTGTTAACGGATAAGCCGGGGCACACCAATTTGTTGGAATACGATATGAAGTTGATAGACCCAACACCCATCTGTATGAGAGCCTATTCTATTCCTTTCGCTAAGGAAAAAGCTTTGAAAGAGGAGATCGATTATCTGTTGAAAGAAGGGATTATTTCTCACAGTGAATCTCCATATAGCTCTAGTGTGGTTTTGTTGAGAAAACCCTCTGGGGAACATCGTCTGTGCATAGATTACAGGAAACTGAATGCTGTCATAGAAAATCAGGTGGATCCATTACCTGATACAACTCAACTATTTGCCAGGCTGAACAGGGCAAAATATTTTTCGAAGGTGGATCTTAACAAAGGCTATTATCAAATTCCAGTAAAGACTGAGGTTCGACCTTATTTAGCTTTTAGCACATCGGAAGGACATTATGAGTTCAACAAGTTGCCGTTTGGGTTGAAAAATGCTTCGAGTGTGTTTTCAAGGAAAATTGTTGGATCCACTGAATAATCCATGCATCACACATTTTATGGATGATATCTTCATCGCTACTGAAACATTTGAGGAACACGTTAACTCTTTGACTATGCTGTTTGATAGACTCAGAGACTGTAACTTGACTGCTGGACCAATAAATGTTGTATTGGATGTAAAGAGTTGGAATTCTTGGGACATACTGTATATCAGGGTAGCATGATCCCTGACCCCAAGAACCTTGAGAAACTGCAGAGAGCACCGAGGCCACAAACAAAAAAAGATGTGAGATCTTTCGTGTCGTTGTGTGGTTTTTACCAGAAGTACATTAAAAATTTAACTCTATATGTGCTCCTCTGACTGATTTAATCCGTAAGGGCCAACCTGATAGAATTATTTGGTCGGCACAGTGTGAATTGGCATATCAAGAGTTAAAGGAAAAACTCACTAGCAAGCCTATTTTAAAATTGCCTGATTTGACTCAGGAATTCGTGGTAAGAACGGACGCAAGCAATGTGGGCTTGGGGGCCACTTTGTTACAAAGGTCCTCTTCACCAAATGGGGAATTGAACCCAGTTGCTTATGCCAGCCGCAAGTTGAACAAAGCGGATCAAAACTATTCAACAAGCGAAAAAAAATGTTTAGCTTTGATCTGGGCTATAAAAAAGTTCCAGATCTATCTCTATGGTAGACCATTTGTGGTCCAAACAGATCATCAGCCCCTCGTATTTTTGTCACAGGCCAAGCATGAAAATGCTCGGCTATTACGATGGTCGTTGCTCATACAGCCTTATTCATTCACTATTGAATACATTCCCGGGTCGCAAAATGTTGGTGCGGACTTCTTGAGTAGGCATCCTTTTGACGAAAATCAGAGTATTCACAAGGCCTAAGGAGCTAATTTGATCTATGTGTATCACTCTTCTTGAACTTGCATCGGTGCATGTTCTTAAGTGGGAAGATGTGTGATGATATACATTGATACACCTATTAAATTTGTAGTATTTATAAGTCAAAGTAATGTAGGGATAATAATGGTGAAGTTGTAACGTTTTGTTTTCGCCCACGCCAGCAATCGTATGGATTTTGGCAGGCCGTCCAGTAGAATAAATAGTACTATCGTTTTCTAATGCCTTGGAAAACTATTTATAACATTTTGAGACGAAAGGCGTATTCGTCTAGAAGGAGTGAGAGAGGAGCGACAGAAAAATGATACTTTTGGCTCGTGTTGGTTTGAACCACAAAATTGTCAGCGAGCGAGCGATATCGCTAGCGGCAGATTAAAAAATACACCGAAAAGCAAATATTTGTTCGTTTGATGGTCACGCAGTTTGACATATATAACCACACACACAGCGCTGTGTCTGCCAAGTAGCGTAACTTTCTGACGTAACCAACTTGTAGTTTCTGTTTGAACAACGGAAAGGAGGGGGAAAGATGGTGGATTTATCTAAAAGTAGAAATTGCCAAATAATATGGAAAATATATGGAAATCTGTATTACTAGAATTAGGACCATAAAACTTAGTTGGTTTGATAGAATATGATCTTCTGATTAATAATATGTTTTATTCTCCAAAAACGCCCAATTAATAGTAGAGATATTGACAAAATACTATATTGGTTCGTACAGACTGACAAGCAGACCCTCGTTTTTGCATTCACTATCGGTGACAATTTTTTGCACGCGGTGTTGAAAAGAAGCAGAAGAGGGAGGGTCAAAGTCCAAGGGGGGAAATTTAAGAGGGAGAGGCAAATGTATTAAGCCAAAAGCAAGTCTATTTTTAACTAACGCCAAGATCGGGACGGACCGACAGACAGAGGTACCCCGAAATTGGGCTGTAATTTTGGCTTTATTTTCAAATTGAAGTCAGAATTGGGAATCGTCCGATCCCATTGGCCAGCTTAAGCTAATATTGAGAAAAAAAGTTGAAGGCTCGACGCAATTTGAATTATTACTGTCCATTGAACAGATCGATTGAAAGTCTGTGAAGTGTGACTTGCCTTATTAAATATATATTAAAGTAAAATAAAAAGACGTCATAGTCCAGCCAGTGGCACGCCTGAAGTTGTGCCAATTCAACGTACCTGTGTGTTTTCATTGAATTTATGGTAAGACAGAAATTATTAATATTTTATTTTAAAATGTGAGTGTGAGATCCTGCCATATGACAAATATTACGACTGTAAGTACATAGACCAGGTCCCTAGCCGACTTCTGCAGGGCCTAGAGATTAATCCCTCATATAACAAGCTACAAGAGATGTGGAACTAAAATATTTTATAGGCTGTCACCATGGATCATCTCACCTATCATATTTATAGAAAAAGATCATTGAGAATGGCAGAGGTGTTACAGCCATTAGGGGAGAGGAATGTAAAACTGGTACTACTTGTTACATCATTTATGCGGATGAGCTGGGTTGGTCAGATAGAGCTGAGCCCAGTGCCAGATTTCTGAGTGAAGAATTTGAGAAGACTGTGTATTCCAGTAGTGATAGGTGTACACGCTGTCTACCCTATTACTTTTGGACAAGTACAGCAGTGGCCTTTGGCCGGAAAGACAACTATCTTCTATCTTCAAGGGCCAGATAAGTACAACAAACCTGGCCCGAGGAAAATTCATCAACTATTCCACCAGATAATAAATGAACTGTATTAGTAATAAAGACTTTTCCACCAATAAACATGAATAAAGAGAAAAGAAACTTTAGGAAGACAGACCGGGTATGATGTGAACACCCCGACCCGCCATCCAGTACAAATTAAGAATTAATATAGGTTTAGTAACATCATTATTCGATTTTAAAGTATGTGCTTGGACAGTTTGTCCTTTTTGTTAGATTGAATTGAATATATATATAGCTCAATTCACTGCGACCTTCGAGAAAGTGCTCATTAGCCCTCAGCATGGTGATACTATTACAGAGAACTGGGAGCATCTACGGAACACCATTCAAAGTACTGCACTTGCCACCTTTGGTAAGAAAACAGCAAAGTCAAATGACTGGTTTGATGCTTTATCAGATGTGATGGCACCTGTCATTGAAGCTAAGCGCAGTGCTATGAATGAATACAAACGTTCACCGAGTGCCAGAACCCTACAGATCCTGAGGGCTACGAGAAGCAAAGTTCAACAGACTGCTCGACGCTGTGCAAATGACTACTGGCTCCAGCTCAGTGAGAGCATCCAGATCGCAGCGCAAACAGGCAACATTAAACAAATGTATGACGGTATAAAGAAAGCACTTGGCCCCCATAAAAGTAAGACGGCACCGCTAAAAACCATCAGCGGAGAGAAGCTAACCGATAAGGGTAAGCAGATGGAGAGGTGGGTCGAGCACTACTCTGAGTTTTACGCTAGAGACAATACCGTTACGCCTGCAGCCCTTGATGGTGTCAACAGTCTGCCAACGATGGAGGAGCTGGATGCCGAACCAACATTAGAGGAACTCAGCAAGGCCATTGTAAGCTTGGCCTCTGGCAAAGCACCAGGCAGTGATGGGATTCCTCCTGATATAATCAAATGCTGTAAGAGCACGCTATTACATCCCCTGCATAGGATGCTGTGCCCGTGCTGGGAAGAGACAACTATTCCTCAAGACATGCGAGATGCCAAGATTGTAACACTGTATAAAAATAAAGGATACAGAAGTGATTGCAATAACTACAGAGGCATCTCTCTTCTTAGTATTGTTGGTAAGGTTTTTGCCAAAGTCATCTTAATGCGACTACACAAGTTAGCTGAGCGCATATATCCAGAGTCACAGTGTGAATTCCGAGCTGGCAGATCAACAACAGACATGATCTTCTCTCTCCGCCAGCTTCAGGAAAAATCAAGAGAGCAGAAAAGACCATTATATATCGCCTTTATAGACCTCACAAAAGCATTCGACCTGGTTAGTAGGGATGGACTCTTTAAAATCCTCCTGAAAATAGGCTGCCCTTCTAAAATGCTGGAAATGATAAAGTCATTCCATGACGGCATGAAGGGAACAGTCCAATATGCTGGAAGCACGTCACAGCCCTTTGATATACGAAGTGGCGTTAAACAAGGCTGTGTTCTGGCTCCGACCCTCTTCGGAATCTTTTTTGCCTTACTCTTGAAACATGCATTCAGAGATGCAACTGAAGGAATATGCCTTCACACTAGGTCAGATGGCCGTCTGTTTAATCTTTCAAGGCTGAAGGCAAAAACAAAAATCAGAAGGGACACTATAAGAGACTTGTTGTTCGCTGATGATGCTGCAGTCGTCACTCAAAGCCAACAGGAGCTTCAGAGCTTGATGAATCGCTTCACTAAAGCATGCAAGGACTTTGGCCTCACAATAAGTCTAAAGAAAACGAATGGGCTGAGTCAGGATGTGGGTGCTGCACCAGTTATCACTATCGATAACTATGAATTGGCAGTGGTGCACCACTTCACATACCTAGGGTCTACCATCAATGACAAACTCTCACTGGATACAGAAATCGACAGCCGCATTGGCAAAGCTGCAGCTACCTTTGCCCGCCTCACATCGCGTGTTTGGGGAAACTCTAAACTCACAATGAAGACCAAAGCTGCGGTATATAATGCCTGCGTCACCAGCACACTCCTATATGGCAGCGAGACCTGGACGACCTATGCTAAGCAAGAAAGAAGGCTCAATACCTTCCATTTGCGGTGTCTACGCCGCATCCTCGGCATCTCGTGGAAAGATAAAGTGACAAATGTCGAGGTGTTGTCACGTGCTGGCCTTCAAAGTATGTATACGCTTCTTAGACAGCGCAGACTTCGCTGGCTTGGCCATGTTCGTCGCATGGATGATGGTCGCATCCCAAAAGATATCTTCTACGGACAATAAGCAAATGGCAAGAGAACAGTTGGGCGACCACAGCTGAGGTTCAAAGATGTGTGCAAGAGAGATATGAGGGCACTGGACATGGATCCAGCAACATGGGAGGATAAAGCTGCCGATCGCACTAAGTGGCGATGCTATTTACGGCGCCACCTCAGATTGGGCGAAGAGAGGCTCACACAAGAAGCAGAGGTGAGGAGAAAACGTCGAAAGGAGCACCAGGAAAATAAGCAGCTGAGGGCTGTCACCTCAGGGGCGCATTCCCATAGTCAGTTATGACTGAAGGGGCTATTATTATTATTATTATTATATATATATATATATATATATATATATATATATATATATATATATATATATATATATATATATATATATATATATATATATATATATATCATTTGATTTGACAGTCCTGACCAAAATAATATTAGGTTCAGGACTAATAAAATTGTAAAAAAGATTTTCTAATACCAAACTTAAAACACAGTGTTAGTCGAGTTGATCATATAACTTAATATTTGTGAGTGTCTTGAGTATTAGGTTACCATCACACCACAAATTCATTACCCTAGACATTAGACGTAGCTATCAGACATACTAGTCTAAAATAAGTCTGAGTGAGATCTTAAGGTGGTAGTAGAAAGGTCCCCTGAGAACACACCTCATCAATTGTCATACTCAGGGGCCTTCACAGCTTGACCTCACTCAGTTACACTATAAAAATAACACCAACATTGAAAAACATCTAAAACCACCACAACCACACATATGTTGTCAATCCTGTGCAACGAATCTGCGCTGCTGGTTGAACCGATAAGGACGATTGATGCGTTTTGCTGTTCCAATGGTGTGGAGGGAACCGACAAACCATCTTAATGATTGTTACTTTTGCATGACACCTCCAATTGGACATAGTATTTCTAAGAAGAAAAAGCGGCATGTGACCTATCTGAATATTCCCTCTGCTATGCGGACAGTGACTCACGGGGAAGGCCTTCCTGTTCCGGACCCACCAAAATCTTATAATCTAGATGATGAAGAAGATAATAAAACCAGTGGACATCCGTCACCTGTGAAAGCATCTGCATCAAGAGATCCCGATTTCGTGCCTATTGAAGAGTCTGCACAGCCACATAAAATTACCCAGAATGAATTGAATGATCTAGCGAGAGATCTGGAATTGCCAAAAAATAAAGCAGAGCTGTTGGTGTCCAGACAGCAGCAAAGGAATCTTCGTGAAGAGAATGTGCACGTGTCTTTGTTTCGTGCTCGGCAAAAAGATCTGCTTCCATTTTTCAAAATGACAGATAACCTCATTGCTTGTGTTGATAAAGTTGGTCTGATGGCAGCACTACACATCAACTACAAAGACGACGATTGGAGGCTGTTCATTGATTCGTCCAAGTTGAGCTTAAAAGCTGTGCTGCTCCATAATGGTAACGTTTTACCATCTGTTTCCCTCGAGTATAAAGTCCACATGAAAGAAACGTACAACTGTTACACCCCATCATCTATGACAAGTGGCAGATTTGTAGTGACCTGAAGGTCATTGCCATCTTGATGGGGCTATAGTAGGGTTACACAAAGTTTTGCTTTTTCCTCTGTCTGTGGAACAGCCGTGCCAGAACTTCCCACTACAAGAAAAAGGATTGGCCCCAACGACAATCACTTGAACCGGGAAAAAAAATGTACTTAACTTGTAGAATACTGTCGTATATTTTTAGATATGTTAGAAGATATTTATGGTCCCGTCTGAGCAGAGGTGATAGTGGTAAATAGGTGAGAATAAAGGTGTAAGAAATAGATTTCACGAGTGAATAGTTAAGGAGAAAAAGTTGTCTCTGGACTGAATAATTTCTCTAGTCCAGCCTATCTATACGACTATATTGTAGTGTAAGATACTCTTCCACCCCTTATCTCTATAAAGATAAGTTGAACTAAACACACCCACACACAATTATGTGACAACAAGACACAAAAAACAGGAAAAACTAAGGTAATTGGGTATTGGTCTGACCAACACACAAATGTAAGTTCTTTTTGTAGTTTATTATCATTAAACTTTTTACAACATCAAACATGTAGAGAAATCAATAAAAATAATGTTTACAGATATATGAAAATAACCGAATAAGTGTCCTCCCCTTGTTGAGAAAGGATCCCAAAAGAAGTTAATAACCCAAAGGTCAAAGATAAGCACTACGTTACAGAATAGACTGTGAAGAACAAGTTCCCCACTAAATGACTACTCAGTAAAGTACTCAGTTTAGTGAAATAAAAAAAGAGTTAGTACAATGATTGTAACAAAGGAAAATATTCACTCTCTCTATCTGTCACTCTGTCATATGTGGCCACAAACACTCTTGCTTACCTAATAGTGGTGTTGGTATCTCTTGAAAAATTACAATAGTCTGAACCTAAACTGTCAGGTGGGTTGCCCAAATATGGCCCCATTCCAGCGTATATATCGAATAATAATTACAAGGTGGACGCCAAATTTGGTGGTTTAATTTTTCATCGATGAATCCTGTGTCACCGCAAATAGTTACTGAAGCAAGACGTGCTCGGGACACAGTTGCAAAAGGAGAAAAGTAATTCCTGTAATGCTAAGCATCTGGTTGCTAAGACAAATGTTACAGTATGTAAAACTGATGGTGATGGTAAATCCTATCGGCTGGCTCTTATGGTGAGTGCCGATTTTGAAACAGCGTAGTTTTCTGGATTACTCCTGTTGCTACGGCTGTCAAACGTCAGGAATATATGTTCTTTCGTATGCCCAGTGGGCTGGAAAAATTGGATAAAAAATTATGGGTAATGTATAGCCCAGTTACGATTTTAATCTTAATGTTTACTGGTCTCTTGGGCCCAACCGATTCGCGAAGGAACTTGGGACTGGTAGCCACGAAGAAGACACCATTAATCCTTCACTGAATGAAGAAGGAGGACCGAACTAGTCCAAAAATCGAAGACCCAAAATAATAATAATGGTACTGGTAATGTTAAACCGCTAGCCGCTGGTTTTGATCACGTGCACAAATCAGAAAATGAAATCCCCACGAGACAATTTAACACATTTAGCGAAGAATGGTTCTAGTCCGGCGTGTTTAGATTATCCAAGAATTTCTGAGCGGCTCTGATAACTGAATTTGAGAGAGCGCGGTATATATACAGATCGTGGTGTTATTATCACTAGAAGATGTTACAATTCACACCTTCTGTATAGCAGAGAAATCAGGAACTACGTTTCCCCCGGATCAAAGGTTTTTCGTTCATTCTACTCAGCAATGCTGATCGACATCAGAAGACTGGCCGTGCACGAGCCTCTCTTAGATTACGTCCCCTTTCCGCAGATCAATCGTTTACCTCCCTCTGAAACGTACGAACATCAAAGGTGGTCGGGAAAATATTATCGCCCCTGTATATCTTCAAAAAATCCGTTATTTCTTCGTGCATCTGCCTAATGACCGATAATTGGCAAATCAGCTCGCGTGAGAAACTCAGGTAAACAATGTGATTTGCTCCCGTGTTAAGGCTGGCAGGTGCGAAAAGTTGGTAAACAACTCTGTTGTTATGTTCCCCAAAAAGTGCGTGTATTCAAAGGTGAGTCATACAAACAGAAAATTGCGTGGTTTGGCTTAGCCAATGGTAGACACTAAATTTGAAAGCAAAGGCTGTCAGATTACTGTATCACTATTCCCATTCCACGTCACAGTACGTCCGGGCTTTGAAGATGTGAAACCCTTTTATACCTCATTTATGGAAATAGAGCTACTGTCATCCACAGCGTCCGAGTGATTGCTATCTTCCATTGCATCATCCTCCTCTATGCTCCAATTTCGTCTCATAAAATCCGCTTCTACATCGTATATATTGTACTTTAAACGAGTACACGCTTAACAGCAACGCCCAATTCATTATCTTTGCGTTAAATTCCTTATTGGCTCCAAGAAATGCCAATGGAGCATGGTCTGTCTGTACCGTGAATGAAACGCCATATAGATATTCATGATGTCTCCTGATTCCATTCACGAGTGCTAAACATTCTCTCTCCACGGTCGAATAATTCATTTCTGCTGTATTCAGTGTGCGGCTGCCGTATGCAACTGGAAATAACAGATTCGGATTCTTCTCATCTGCCTGAAGCAGTGTTGACCCGATTCTCTGACTGGAGGCATCTAAACGCAAAATGAAAGGTTTCTTAAGGTCAGGTAACCTTAGAATGGTGTATTTTGACAGTTGTTCCTTTAGAGTGACGTAAGCGCTTTCACACTGTGCGGTCCAAATAACCTTATCTGGTTTTCCGTTCTTTGTGAGGCCAGTAAGAGGTGCTGTCGGGCCATTGAAATTTTTAATGAACTTTTGGTAGTACGCACCCAGTGATAGGAACGATCGTGTGTCTCTCTTTGTTTTAGGCCTCTTTGCTGCACGTATTTTGTCTACGTTTTTGGCAACTGGCCACATACACCCTTTAGAAATGGTATGCCCCAGGAAGTCAAGCTTTTCAAAGCCGATTAAACATTTGCTAGGACGAGCGGTAAGGCCAGCTTTCTTTAGTCTCATGAGGAGCATAGCGACCGTAGCAATATGTTCTTCGTAGTTGTCCGTTGCAATTAGTATATCGTCCATGAAATTGTGGATATGTGGACTTTGCAAGGGCTCTAAAAGCTTTTTCATCATTCTGGTGAAGACTCCTGGTGCGTTGTGCAAACCGAAAGACATAACGTTGAAATTGCAATGTCCTTCACTTGTGCCAAACGCTAGCAGGGGTTTAATTTCCACCTTGACTGGTATTTGTTAATAACCTTTACTCAGGTGAATCTTGGAAAAAATTCTTGCCTTGCTAAGCTTGGTAAACAGTTCCGAAGCGTTTTGCAGAGGCTCAGGCTGGAATTCCGTTACAGTGTTAAGTAATCGGTAGTCAATACACAGCCGAACTTCCTTATTAGGTTTCTGCAACAGTACGACGCTCGAGCTATAGGGCGATGTAGACTCGTTAATGATCCCAGCTTGGCGTAGTTTGTCTATCTCTCCGCGTAACGTGTCTGTTTTCGCATACGGAATCGGGTAAACTCTGGTTCGCACAGGTGTCTCGTTTGTCAGCTTCATAGCAAACTCTGCGAGATGCGTTCGACCAGGTATGTCCGTTAAGACTGCCGAGTTCTGTTTCAATAACGCTCTAGTTTCTGTCTGTTGTGCTTCTGAAAGAGTGTCGCCGAATTTAACATCTTTGAATGATTCCGTTTGTTGCAGTGGATATTCCATGCTACTATCGTCATCTTCCTCATCTTCGATTGCTATAGCGACCACCAAGGGATGTTCGGGGGAAGGCACCGGTCTTTCCAAATATTTCTTTAGCAGATTTATATGGTAGAATTTTTCCTTTCCTTTTGTGATAGGGCGGTCGAGATGATGATGATGCTATTGTGATATGTGATCACTCTCTTGAACACTCGCAACCGACCCGATCAACAATAAAACTCTTGATTTTATGGCAGGGGCTGTATTTATTTATACAACCCATTCAGTGACAAAGAACACACTGAAGCAAACATTAAAAAATAAACCAACAAACAAAACACCCAGCCAGTGCTCTATTGCTAATCTGAAACAGAAACAAAGCACCAGCTAGTTAAAATCATAATAGTTAAATAATCAGAAACACCATGCTCTCACCTGTCAAACCGTCCTTCTTCCACACTGCGTGAAACATTCAACTATCATGCACAAACACGCAAACACATGCATGTCGTCTAGCTATACTAGTACGGTGTTGTGCATGAGGCTGGCAATCTCACCGTGTAACATAGATTGCTACCGAAACCACTACTGCAAGAGCACACACTCAGCTATCACACACCCTCATGCATGTCGTCCAATGAGACTAGTATGGTGTTGTGCATTAGGCTGGCAACCTCACCATGTAACATAGATTGCTACCGAAACCACTACTGCCCGAGCATATGAATTCTTCATGCCGAGGCAAACCACACTGGTGGCCCCATGCTCCCTCAGGAGCGGAAAAGAGAGATATATATCTCCAAGTGAGCCTACGTGCTCTCACAAACCATTCTACACATCACAATATTTAAATCATAACAAAATGGACATATAATAATATTCAACTATATGTACAACGAATACTCTCAATAATGAGAATAAGCTACTACCTCTCAACCGATCCAGATACAGAATTTCGTTCCTGCACTCTGAACATATCGTAAGTGACGACTGGTGCGCCTGGCCACAAGCGTGTCGTATATGACCCCTGATGAGATTGAGAACTCATCACATGAAACACATTGTTACAGAAACAACCACTGCAATAGCATAAAAATGCTTCTTGTGGGCTTGCGATGGACACCAGGTGCAGTGGTGTTTCCATGCTCCGCAAGGAGTAAACAGAGAAACACCTGTCTCAACGTGCCTTACGCACAAAGGAGTGGCATTGCGCTCTCCAGAAATCTAAATACCTATTCTCACCTCACTCAAAGTAATTCACTACTGTAGCATTATGATCAATTATCGTGAAATACATTCAATTACCATCGCATCAAAGAATAAAATATAATTATTCTTCACTTTAACAAAACTGGAACTAAATACATCACCTAAAGGAAATTTACTACGAAAACTCTCTCTTCTATTACTGGGGAAAATTACATTAACCTACTTTCACCCACGTGTCAATTCACACAATATAAAACTGGCGCCTTCTTTATACACAGGCATGGTGACGCGCCGCCTTTATACACATTGCTTGATGCTTTTCATGAACACGTGGCTGCCATCTTGATAACAGTTAATATTATCTAAATTCAAGTCCCTGATAATACCTCTGTCCAGTTCCATGTATGAAATAGTTTCATACTGTATTTGCCTTTCTGATGAATGAAATAATCGCTCTTAAACTTTCACATCTATCTATCTATTTCATTAAACATTAGAACAGACTCACGCTGAATATAATTTCAGAATTATAGAAAACTAATGATAATTTGCTTTGAAATCAAACTCACGTGTTCAAGGCATCTATTTTGTAGGTCGACTCGTTTCTTTCTCTGGGTGACTGACGAACTAAGAGGCCATTGCTGGCTCGCTATCTCTTTATATAAGCCCTAGGGCGAATCACTCAACTTAGTGCGCTGCGCGTATTAATTGCGCCACGCAAATAACACACGCGTTTATTGCTCTTAAAGGAGCGAAAACACAAATATACACCACAACTATCAAATATAACACACCACTATTTTTAGGCTTTATTGTGGCCTAGTAATAAATCTTCTTCTTGAAGATAATGTGGTAAAAAGGCACTAAACCACGGAGACCATGATAGTGACAATATGGCGCTGTCATACTTTAATAGAGATCTTGTAGTTAGTTCTCGAGATCTTTTTGAGGAATTTGAGAGAGCGCTGTATATAAACAGATCGTGGTGTTATTATCACTAGAAGATGTTACAATTCACACCTTCTGTATAGCAGAGAAATCAGCAACTACGTTTCCCGGATCAAAGGTTTTTCGTTCATTCTACTCAGCGATGCTGATCGACATCAGAAGGCTGGTCGTGCACGAGATTCTCTTAGATTACGTCCCCTTTCCGCAGATCAATCGTTTACCTCCCCCTGAAACGTACGAACATCAAATGTGGTCGGGAAAATATTATCGCCCCTGTATCTTTTCAAACAATCCGTTATTTCTACGCGCATCTGCCTAATGACCGATAATTGGCAAATCAGCTCGCGTGAGAAACTCAGATAAACCAACGTGATTCGCTCCCTTGTTAAGGCTGGCAGGTGCGAAAAGTTGGAAAACAACTCTGTTGTTATGTTACCCCAAAAAGGGCGTGGATTCAAAGGTGAGTCATACAAACAGAAAATTGCGTGGTTTGGCTTAGGCAATGGTAGACACTAAATTTGAAAGCAAAGGCTGTCAGATTACTGTATCGCTATTCCCATTCTACATCACAAATACCACAAGATCTTGCTCCCTCCTCTCCTTTTCAAACTTTGACTAATGAAGAATTTTGTAAAGGCCATGGATCGAAATGGGGCAGGAATTTTATACCTTCGTGATAAATTTCTAGACTTAGTGAGGCCTAAATCAAGGAAGGTGTATTTTTCGGTCCACAGATACGTCAGCTTATCCGAGATCAGCGTTTTGTTGATATCCTCACAGGTGATGAAAAGTTAGCTTGGAATGCTTTCCAGCAAGTGACCACAAACTTTCTAGGAAATAATAAGGCTGACAATCACCAGGAACTTGTAGAAACCCTCTTGCAGCGCTACGAGAGACTAGGTGCAACATGTCTTTGAAATTACACTTTTAACACTTATCTGGATTTCTTCCCTGCTAACTGCGGTGCTATCAGTGACGAGCATGGGGAACGATTTCATGAGGACATTACTACCTTCGAAAAAAGGTACTAATGGAAATGGAATGCAACAATGCTAGCAGACTATTGTTCGACCCTTGTGAGAGATGCTCCAGAAAGTCATTACAATCGACTGGCAAAACGGCGTCCCTGATAATCATTTCCGCTATGAGCATTATTATACTAGCAACAACCCGCCAAAACTGGCAGGTTGTTAACTCTAGTGTGTTGTTTCTGTTAGACCTGTTACATTGCTGCTTCTTCTATAGTCTCGCTTGCTTGCTGTGAATGACACGATCGTCTCTTCCTCTTAGCCATCTTATCATTTTGATACACAATAATAAGTCTTCAATACTTTAAATTAAAAATTTTGTTTTGAAGAAACAATTTTAAAACTTACATTTTAAGGGTATTTTTAAGAAAAATGTGTTAAAACCGTTTCCCGAATGAAACTGGACAAAAGAGTATCTTGATTTTCTCTTGATTTAATGCACACCGTCACACCTTGCTATTGTCGCGAGAGTACATATAAGGGGAAACAATACAATTATTGTCTAACTTTAAACACAGTGCACCCCCTAAGCTGTGCTCGAAAGTTAATGTACTCTCTCGAAAAATAGAAAAAAGTGCGCAAATGACGGTGTTCAAAGTGGGACAGACCGACTGACCGAAGTACCTACGGCGGGAAGTATGGTATTGAATGGTATATATGCAAACGTGTAAAACATGTTTTATAGATATTTAAAAAACTAGAGCTAATCTTGTATTTTAACGGACATTTTCCTATTCAGCAGCCCAAACAACATAAAGGTAACTTGGTTTAATCTCAGATACACACAAAAAGTCAAAATGTGTTGTCCATGGGTCAAATCTGAGACAAGGTTAATTAAAAGACTCACTAGAATCTTCCCACTTCTGCAGTGGTGTAGTGTTCCACTGTCCTACCGAAGGTAATACATTTTACCTCTTTACCTGTACAGTATGCAGGATCTACCAGAGACTTGCGAACACCCACTGTACTGCAGCCTTTGTCACATAATACTGAAATGTTTGTTATTTACAAAACTTCTGGGAAATGTTAATAAACCTCTGCCATCATGTGAGGTTAGAGCAGGCAAAGGATGGCCATTATTGATATGACATCTGGCTGAAACAGAGTGCTGCATTCAGTACATTTTGACTCATTAGATAAGTCTACACTACATTGCATGAGAAGTGTTATCATTGGTTTGACCTACTACATTAGTATTACCATTATGAGGAGAGTTTGAATTTCAACGTTCCACACTGCGAGAACGAGTGAAATTGTTCTTAACCTGGTAATTTTTATTACTGCCTCCATTATTCTGAGGGTTATTAGAATGTGTAGGGCATGTGTAGCCTAGACAGTATTGTGATGGTAGTGTATTTTGATCTCTATCACCATAATATGACCTGTCACCTCTGTTTTGGTATGACTTATTATATCCATGCCAACCTCTATTGGGATGACTGAATTTTTGTCGTGGTGGATCCCTGTTATAATTGTGACTGAAATTCGTTTGGTCCGGTGTGATCGACTACCAAAATTATAGCGACCAAAAAATAATCCATTTCGTCCAAAGTTCCTGTCCATACTCTGTGATCGATTTCTTGTGTTATTTATTTGGAAAGTGCGGGCTGCACATACTGGCAAAGCTTCCTTGATATTGGTGTTACTCGCAACCTTTCCAGGGTGAGCTGTCATAAACTGTCTTCCCACCCATTACACAGTTGATAGAGATTCTGGTTTACGCTCTTCCATTAAGTCCTCAAAATTGCGTTTAATTTTTGATAGTTCAACCCACCGGTTGAAGCACATTTTGATGAAGGAAATCAACTCTCCAACATCTTTGTTTGTGTCTGGAATTAGTTTTTTGTATCGTTGTCGATAACCATCTTCATCAAGTTGGTATTTCCTTAAAATTACCGCTCTAACAGAATAATAAGATTTTCTGTTTTCATCATCCATCCTATACACAGCTGACAAGGCGTCCTCTGTCAATAGTGACATTAAATGAATACCCCATGATGATTTTTCCACCTTTCGATCCTCACACGCTGTTTCAAAGCGGTTAATAATAAAAGGAAATATCATTAATGTTTTGGTTAAACTTTGGCAAGTGAAGTTTAAAAGAGGCTGTATGTTCTTTCTTAGAAGAACATTGATTATCAGGATTCTATTGTTTATTTTCAACCTCCAACCTTAGTCTCTCCAGATGTGTAGTCGCCATTTTCTCTTCATTAGCTAATTTTTTTTCTCCTTTTATTCTAGTTTAATCTCTTTTTCTCCTCTGATTCTAGCTCTGACAATGAAATTTTCTCCTCTGATTCTAGCAAAGACAACCATAACTAGTTCAGACAATCTATTTTCTCCTCTTATTCTGCCATTTGCAGCCGTTTATTTTTTCTTTTTCTCTCATGCGTAACCTGTCTTCTCTTTCCAGTCTTTTCTCTTCTTTTTCATTTCTTTTTCTTTTTCACATTCAGCAACAGCAAAAGTTATCAGAGCTTTAATTTCTGTACCAAGCTCTTTTTTCTAATTTAATGAAATGTTTACGAGTAGACACCTTGTCCTGTTATAGTATGACTCACTTAGTCAAACGTCTACTTCTGAAATATAAATATTTAACTTATTGCAATTCTGACCCACAAGCAGCAGAAATAATGCAATTTCTTTGTATCACCAAGATCAGTTAAATGCAATGGTCATACAATAATGGATAAAAAAATTTCACAAGACAAACCAAGACAATATGAAGACAGTAGATTAAGCAAATAAAGAAAATACTAATGGGGAAAACTAATATATATTGTGAAAAACAGAAGAAAATGCTTATTCTACACCAATGACAAAATAAAAACGCTCTACAACATTTAATACATATATCAACTGAAGGATAGTAAGGTAAGGTCAACAGGAAACAAACATTAGTGAAGCAGAAAATAAATATAAACACACTCAACAACCACGAACTACATGTAACAACATGACCTCACAACTAAAAATAAACTGAATATGGCCAATTCATAGGAAACGGTATACACTCAGCCTTCAGCCTTTTTTGCCGGCCTTTCCTGTGAAAAGATCACGTGCAATCCGTAAAGAAAATCCTGATTCTGCGACCGTCATTGCGAGGTATGACAGAACCACGTCCTATCCAGCCTCCCACAAAAATTACAACAGATATACATATAACACAGAAATAAGAAGGACTCTGCCCTAAAATTATTACAGAGACAGACTGTTGACACTAATAAACTACTCAACTTATGATATGCCTCCACGCCGGTCTTTGCATCTGGGTAGAATGGATGTAGGTGACACCCAGTAGCACACAGTGGTGCAACAATAGATTTGTCTCCGTGTTCCTTCTAGTCTTCATTCAGGCTGCTCCCCGCACGCCATGTTTGACATCTGCCGGCAACACTTGAGAAATAATACGACGTCGAAAATCTCGCTTGAACAGTGGTGAAATAAACTTGCATAGTCAGTGTCACCCTCCACTTAGAGTCCTCCTGTCACGTGCCATCATCTCAAGTTCTTTCCATGTTCTCCTCATCATTTTCACCTCTGTTTCCAACTCTCTTCTCCATGTACTTCTTGGTCTTCCTCTGCCTCTTGCCCTGGGGGTTCCAGAACAAGGACTGCCTTGTAATGCTATCAACAGGTTTCCTCAGTGTGTGTCCTATCCATCGCCATCGTCTTCTTCTCATCTCTTGTTCCACTGCACTTGTCCAGTTCTTGTCATCAGTTCCACGTTGGTAACCTTGTCATACCATTTTAATCCCTCTATTCTACGCAAGCACCCATTTTATGAAAGTCTGTAGCTTTTTGGTTGTTGTCTTTGTTGTTCTCCATGTCTCCGAGCCATACAATAGGACTGACTTCACATTTGAGTTGAAGATTCTTATTTTCGTGTTGGATCCTATTTCTCTTGATCTCCATATATTTCCCAATGCAATGAAAGCTCCTCTTGCTTTTTGTATTCTTATTTTGATATCGCTGTCTGTCCCTCCAACTTTGTCTATATTACTGCCAAGATATGTGTATGATTCTACATCTTGTATTGGCGTTTCTGCAAGGGCAACCCTGTTTTCATTACCTGCAGTTATTCTCATTATTTTTGTCTTTTCCCTGTGTATTTTCAGACCCAATTGCTGTGACCTCTCATCGAGTGTTTTCAATTTGTCCTGCATCTGATTACGGTTATGGGACAGGAGAGCCAAATCATCAGCAAAATCCAGATCATCCAACTGCTTAGTCAGAGTCCACTGGATTCCATTTCTGTTGTGTGTTGTCGATGATCTCATAACCCAATCTATTGCCAGCAAGAAAAGAAATGGAGACAAGAGGCATCCCTGTCGCACTCCTGTTCTTATCCCAAATGGTTCTGTAAGCTGTCCTTCATGAAGAACTCTGCACGTCATGTCTTCATAGGTTTTCTTTATTAAATTAATGATTTTCAGGGGAACTCCATAATGCCTCATCAATTTCCAAAGTGATTCTCTGTCCACACTGTCAAATGCTTTTTCGTAGTCCACAAATCCGATGTATAGTGGTGAATTCCATTCCAGACTTTGTTCAACTATTATTCTCAAAGTGGCTATCTGGTCTGTACATGATCTGTTTTGTCGAAAACCTGCTTGTTCATCTCTCAATTTCTTGTCTATGGACTCCTTTAATCTCTCAAGGATAATCCTGTTCAATACCTTTCCTGGCACTGATAGTAACATTATTCCTCTATAATTTGTGCACTCTTGTAGATTTCCCTTCTTAGGCAACTTAACCAGATATCCTTCCTTCATTCTGCGACACTCTTCCTTTTCCCAGACTTTACCAAGTAATTTATATAACATCTCTGTAGCCGTGTCGATATCTGCTTTGATGGCCTCTGCTGGAATGCCATCAGGTCCAGACGCTTTTCCATCTCTTAGAAGCTTTATGGCTTTCATTATTTCTTCCTTCGTTGGTCTTTCACCGTTAATTTGTAGCTCTTCTTCTGCTGGCTGGATGTCCGGCGGGTTTTGTGGAGCTGGTCTATTGAGAAGGTCCCCAAAATATTCCTTCCACCTCTTGAATATTGCTGAGCAGTTTCCCATTCTTATCTTTTATGAGGCAACTTGTTTGCTTGTATTTCCCTGTTAGCTTCTTTGTGCTGCTATACAGTTCTCTCATATTTCCTTTGGCTGCAGCATCTTCTGCCTCTCTTGCCAACTCCTCAATATACTTCCTCTTGTCTCTTTTGATACTTCTTTTTACTTCTTTGTTTGCTTCTGTGTACACTTCTTGAGCCTTGGCTTTGGAACTTCTGGTTTTGCTTGTGTTTAACTCTGCTTTCTTGTTTTTTCTATCTTTTATCTTATTGATGGTTTCTGTTGTTATCCATGCTTTTTGTTGTCTTTCCCTTTTCCCCAGTATTTCTTCACATGTCTCCTTCCATACCGTTTTGACCTGCTGCCAATAGTCTTCTGTATTCTCTACATCTTCCAACTGTTGGAGCACTTGGAATTTGTTGGATACTGATGATCTAAACTTCTTCTTTATGCATATATGATCGATCTGATTTTCTGTTCTATGGTCTGGTGATATTTTTTATGGCTTGGCTACCCAAAAATTGTAGTTCCGACTCCAGGGCTTTGGACCCCCATGTTTGCTGTTGCGTCTGTATTCTTGATTAGTATTAGATAATTGTGGAAGTTGTAATTTTGGCCAAGTAAGTAACTTCCAAAGCAAACGCTAACGGCAACTCATAAATTATGCAAGTCTCTCTTGTAGCCACAGACACACTTTAATAACACAATGACGAGGTCCATAAAGAAGTGATAATGACAATATGATCACTGTCAACTGGCCTATACTTAAGGCCTTCAAAGATTACATGTTGCAAAGAATACATATCCGTCTGTATGTTCAAATGTCAGCGACACTGTCTTTCTACAATGACATGTTCGCGATACATTGAAGCATTAATTTAAATATACTCCCTTCTCAAATACAAGCATTTCTGGCGTATAATAAATGCAGACATTCCATGAAATGTAAGAGGAAAATCCTCGGATATACATGCAACATCAGGAGCTCACATGAAACACGTCTGAACACTGTGATAACACAATCCAAAGGCTGCACAGCAGACGGTAATCACTTCTGCCTCTCTACTCGCGTCTGCTTGCATAAATTACAAGACGTCATAGTTTAATGTGGTGTCGTTCCGTTCAATAGCAACTCCGTTTGAGCATACCAACGATCCACAGAAGTGAATACGTCGTGGTGCGCAAAAGAAGATGCATCAGCAGGCTACCTCAAAAGACTATATTTTCATCTCCCAAACCGAGATCTATGATTAAACATAATTTCTCATAATTACTATTTCATATTTATTTACATTTGTTTCAAAGTAATTGAGCATTAAGTTTGCATATGTTGATTTTAACAAATTCATAGTTGAATTAATCATTACAGAGAGAAAAGCATATGTATGATCCAGAACCTCTAGATATATATATATATATATATATATATATATATATATATATATATATATGGGAGCCGCGCTGGTGTAATGGCTTCGGCGTTGTACTGGCGACCAGGTGTTCATGGTTCAAACCCGGGCGTCGGCGTTTGAAGAAATGTTTACGGCCGGAAATTTGACTGAATAGCCTGAACGGCTCCTGTGATAAACCCTCTGTGGATGGGAAGGAGCGAAGCTCCTGACCGGGTTGGAAGGAAAGTCCTCAGGTTCCCCAGCCTCGCAATGATATGTCATTGGGCCGAAGGGCTGAAAGCCCAAGTGCCGCTGGTTAAAAAAAAAAAAAAAAAAAAAAATATATATATATATATATATATATATATATATATATATATATATATATATATATATCTATATATCTATATATATATATATATATATATATATATATATATATATATATATATATATATATATAGCTAATAAAAGGAATTTCGCTGAATTAACTCAGCTGGGGGCTTTAACGAGCAAATAATTTATATCCATCTTCACAAAAGGCAGCGGGTCAGTTACAAAGTTAACGTGCCAAGACTTATTCAGCATTGTTCTTGACTTCTGAAATATCTTGTGAAAACTAACTCGAGGTAGAAGTATCATTATCCTTCTATCCACAACTCTGCCAAGAGTAATCTTGTGCGAAGGTAGACACCTTTGAAGACCCACATTAGATACTCTAGGTTGTGGCCACTGTTTGACCACTACTGCAGAGCGAATGGGAGGCATTCTGTGACACAACCTACTACCTTAAAATCAATACATTACTCCACAGGCATTACAAATAATCCTACATCATACAACAGCTGCTAATTGGCATTGGCCTTTTTCATAACTCAACCATAAAATACTGGCAATCTTTAGCAAGAAATATTTCCCAAATGCTGAACGAAACAATCCCTGCGACCAGGTGCAATTCAGTAAATTACAGACGTAAACCGCTTTTTCACGTATCAAACGTCCGCAACTAACTGACCCGTTCACATCTCGAAGTCTATTATCAAATTCAGTCACGCCCTCAAATCACGCTTTAATGCTCAAAAGTGTTCACATGTCACAAAATCATATTCACTAAGAATAAACACTGACTGACTACAACTCTGGTAACCAATGTAAATACATTTTGTAAATACACCCGGTGCTCACTTCTCTCACAAACTGTCAGCACAATACATCTCCCCGTGTGGCATAGGTCCTCAACAACCATAAAATTCATGCTGACGTACGCAAAACATCGCCTGACACCTTCCAAAACGGAGAAGTTGACAGAAAGGAATATAGTCTCTACAACGTTAGTTTGGTTTAGTTTTTTTAAGGACTATCTTCATTGCACACGGACTACCCCATCAGTGCTCCGATCTCCTCCCTTAGATCACACAAGGAGGATCTCAGCACAGTGCACGAACTCCGTAGCACCAGCGAGAATCCCAATGTGTGTATTTAGGAATCACACATTCTATAAATATTTTTGTTGTGGGTAGGTTTCTAATTTTTTTTATTTTGCCAGGGCGGCGGCCTGATAGGCCTAATAATAATAATAGCCCCTTCAGTCATAACTGACTATGGGAATGCGCCCCTGAGGTGACAGCCCTCAACTGCTTATTTTCCTGGTGCTCCTTTCGACGTTTTCTCCTCACCTCTGCTTCTTGTGTGAGCCTCTCTTCGCCCAATCTGAGGTGGTGCCGTAAATAGCATCGCCACTTTGTGCGATCGGCAGCTTCATCCTCCCATGTTGCTGGATCCATGTCCAGTGCCCTCATATCACTGATAGGCCTACTCTTTACGATTTCCAACTGTCGGTGGATTTTTAACGTGCACAATTTACTCACGAGACCTCCTATTTTTTCTCCCTAATCCGAGAAGGCTAGGCATCCGATCTCACTACCCAGGAGACCAGGGGGGAGTATGACATCTTTAGGACCACTGGATCTGATAAAAATTTTCTATAAATTATATTCCCTCAACTGGGAATCGAACACGGTACCTCTGGAACTCGAGGCGGACGCAGTATCTCTTAGCCACTCCGACCTCTTCTACAACTGTTTGCTTTAGAAGAAGTGTAAAGGAGAAAGTTTAAGGCACTTTAAGACAATAAAAACGGCCAAAGCTACGTTCAACAACGTGAGACAGATACTAACATCTAAACTACTAACTCACAAGTTCAAATTGAGGATCATCAAATGCTTTATATAGTCTTCATTACTGAATGGTTTTGAAACTTGGACAAAAAAAAGCAATCAGAAGAAATAATTGAGGCCCTTGAGATTTAGATAACTAGAAGAATGGGGCATGTCTCTTGGAAAGAGAAGAAAACAAATAAAGAGATCCTAGAAAACCCAGGAATGAAAAGACCTTACTCAAGACCATAATAGAAGGCTGAGTAGAAGGCAAACGTGCAAGAGAAAGGCATTGCTATAAGTGGGAAGATAACATCAAGAGAAGGACAGGAAAGAGTTTATCAGAGTGCACCACCAAGGCAAGAGACAGAAGACGTTGGAGATCAACTGAAGCCGACCTTCGATGTGAAGATGGCACCTGATGATGATGAAAGGAGACAACCGTGAGCGTCAGTAAGTATGTAATAAACAATGTTAAGGTCGGTAGTTCACTATCTGTCACGAGTTGCCTTCCCTTAGCTCTGCAGTAGTTGTCCAACAGTGGCCAAAACTCAAGAGGGACTGATGTGGGTCTTCATAGATGTCTACTTTTGCACAAGATTACTCTTGGCAGAGTTGTAAATAGAAGGATACTGATGCTTCTACCTCCAGGGAATGTTCACAAGATATTAAGAAAAGCGAGAACAATGCTGCATTGGCTGAGCACGTTAACTCTAGTATCTGCCGTCAACTTTTGTCAAGGATTATGTAATATAATTTTAGCTCGTACAAGCCCCCAACTGCTTTAATACAGCACAGTGAATTATTTTTATTATTATATAGCTCTGCTTATGTGTATTTAAGAAATAATTGTCTGAGACATACCGAGGTAGTATATTCAAAATGATTAAATCAACTTTAGATTTGTCTTTATACAAGAAACAAATTTAAAAATCAATTATTAAAAATGAATAATTATTTAACAAAAATGTTATTTATCAATGATGTTATGGAGGTTTGGGTAAGAGTTCACTTGGCAGTTTTTATGTTTCTACTTAGCTGCCAATGAGTTTGTCTGTTCTGCCCCAGCTTGTGTTTGGGTCTTTGCAGATGGAGAACTAGATCACTCGCGTCCCTGGTCAATGTTGTAAGGCGCAGGACGTTACCAGAAGCGTCAGGGAGTGTCTTTGAGGTTGGGTCCCGCGTCTCTACGACCCGTCTGATGATGGTGTCAAGCGTTGACTTCAGGTCACTTATACCCTCACTTGTTCCAGAGATAGTACCCTCAACTGGTACTAAAAACTAGTGTCACAAAAGAAGAGAAACAAATAACTTCTGAGTATTGAGTTTCCCGACACATACTTATGTGCCCCCATCTTTTCATCTCACTATCCCATCTGCCTCAGAACTTTAACCATCGCTGAGAATTAATATTAATCCCATTAAACGAAAAACATTCATTACATTTAAAATTGAATAGATGTATATTTAACTTTACATAGTACATTGGTTGAAAAGGTTAATAATATAAAATGAATATGTTTTCCTTTACATCTACCATATTTGAAAATGTTAACAATATAGATTGAATATGTTTACATTTACATCTACACTGGTTGAAAATGTTAATAATATAGATTATGTACATCCGTTCTTTCATCACTCACTCCCTGCTACCTATGGAACTTGGGACTATCTCTGCTTTTGGTTCTCTGTAAGAAACTCGCAATAAAACAGTCACCAGCCCTGGCAGTGGTGGTTTATGAAATCATCATTCTATATGCTGAGGTTGCCAGCCTCAAATGACTTGAACATCCACTAGCAAATTTCACATATCCCTATATATTCACATCTGACTATATATTAATTAGTTCACATCTTAATAATGCAAAATATAGAATTTAAAATGTACA
Source organism: Oreohelix idahoensis (assembly GCA_024509875.1). Lineage (NCBI taxonomy): Eukaryota > Metazoa > Mollusca > Gastropoda > Stylommatophora > Oreohelicidae > Oreohelix > Oreohelix idahoensis. The sequence continues at coordinate 28,434 of JAMPIV010007750.1, forward strand.
ACTTACGCCAATCTTTAGGCACACCTACTGCTGGCTCAGAGAAATAGTTTAAGACAGCTTGACGATGCCTCTTACACGTGGTCTTGGGTGTTGCTATTTTAGCAATAAGTTCCCACTTTTCACTTACAGTTTCCTCAGATTCCGGTTTTCCGTGTTAAAATGGTAGCGTTTTCCTGGGCTCTAAGTCCTCAGTATGCTCCAACAAGGTCCAATCTGGTACTATTCTTAACTCTGGCAAGGTTTGGTTGTCTTCTTGGCACGAGGTGAATTTTCACAGTGTTCTAAACTGACTAAAGCGTCAGGTTATATTGCCCCTTTCATTCCTGGCACGGGGTGTTTACTATTAAACCAAGCCCCAATCAGAAATGTGGTGATTCCTACATCTCAAATGCAGGCCAATAGTTTCAAAACCTGTGTGTTTCGGTGGGGTAATCCAAAATATTTCCACTAGGAAATTTCTTTGCGTTAATGCAAAGGTCATGTCTTCCAAACATGGAAGTGATATTTCCTTACTATTCTCCTCAGTGATTACACCTAACTTCTTACTTTTATCTCAAGTAATATCTTCATAATAATTCTGCCGGAAGCTGATTACAACATTCTGTCTGTCAAGTGAGTGTCTGTAATATGTTCACAGACGGTCAATTTATCTCCCGGCTCGCCTTAGCTAAACACCACGCTCAGTCGCTATGCGAAACTGACCTGGCCCATCTGGGGTTTTACCTGTGCCTAATCTTAGCAAAGCCGAGAAGCTTAAAGCAAACACGACGAATTATCACTGAAGGGATTGTAAAATTGATAAGAAAATAGCTAATATCTGCTTGAAAGCAGAGAAAGAAATTATCCGACCACGGAAATTTCACGTAATCAGTACGCACAACAAATGTAACTGAATACTACCGGAGAGGACAAGAGATCGACGCAATATTATGTGACACCATCACCCCAGTGACCTCTAGAAAATTTACTGAGGAGGTGGAATTATGAGACGTGAGCTTGATTGCAGATTTGAATTTACTGACATAACCAAGACATATGCCAAGATTTGCCTCAGACATGTCATTTAATTATAATGCCGCTATAAATGTAGCGACTGTAAAACTTAGATGAGTCTGGCCAATGTAAATGAACAATCAATTGTTCAAAGTGACCCATGAAAAATCATGCGTAACTTGGGCCCATTTTAGTGCACAGAACGCAAGGGTAAAATAAATTCCCTTTGAATTTAGAGTGAGAGCCACATTAGCAATGTGTAGAATAAGACGCATGCCTGCGCGGACTCTTGAAAAAAAAGCATAGCTCTTTAAGCCTATCAGCGTTTAAGGTATGAGTGCAAAGTGTAGAAACACCCACAAGGAAAAGACAATAAGTGTGCTAGACATGAATCTAAGGGAATGTAAAGTAATGATTCGTATTTTTTAAGTATGAAGGAGGACTTTAAACCAAAAGCTGGATAATACTCTCAGGAAATTTGGAAATGTCTTCCGTAGAGAAAGGTAGGCTATTGCACATGGGCTTTTCAGGAAGACCAACTTGATGTACCTTATGAAACATACAGAAAGAAGTCTTCCCACGCCTACTGTGGAAGTGTGGAGAAATAAAGCATAAGAAGGGAAGAGATTTCACAGACGAGACGACATATAGTGTCATGGTCAACAAGATTGCGATCGGCAGCATTATCTGAACATGGAGAGCATAAGGTGGGGTTACTAGTCTGCGTTAGTTTGAATGTGCCAGTTCTTTTACAAAATACAACCGCATCATTTTTGTTTACAAGTTTAAAAAGAATGTAATCCAAATTTAGGAAGTCCTAGGGCTTGCCATTCAGAAGATATATTAAAAGAGTGCGGAGCGGAGCAAATTAATATATTGGCAATATACAAATAACGTTTTAATAATTAGAATACATTCTTAATTACATCAAGTATTATAATTACATATGTATTACATTAATTTTATTCTAATAATTAGAATTAAAATTGGCGTGAGAAGCTCCTAAAGGTGAGGTCCCACGTAAAGGTGAAACAGAAAAAAGTTAAGACACGTTGTTTCCAGGATACCGTTGCCGATTTGTGACAGCAGGTAGAGATTAAATTGTATTTTGGTCATGAGGTTGCAATCCCATCTCTAACTGCTCTAAAATGGGGAAGCCGAATTTTTCCGGATTATTGTTTCTTACGTTCTCTGTCACGAGTATGGAGAAATAGAGAATGTCTGAGTGTGGACAGAATATGAGTGTGTAATGTGAAAGTAGAGAAAACAGAGTCACTAATGACATTATGGAGAGAGATATGACTTCTGGAGAGTAGTGAGATATGTACTGATTTCTAAATGACTACTTCTCCACCATACTCCGATTGTGTTTAAGATGTCAATCTCTCACCCGTCCACCAAATGCTAAATAGAATAATCTACCACATTAAGGACACACAGCAAACATCAAGTGACAGTTAAAATAGAAGATATTCTGACCACGTATCTGACACATAAATATGTTTATTAAAATTTCTTTCCACAACATCGAAGAAATAAAGAAATGTCTCCACTAGCTTTGTAAGACTAGTGAAGTTATCACATTAACACCACAGGAACAACTGACAACAGACTTCCCTCAATCACACTCAAGCAAATCGCCTCACTCCACACCACCAACCAGATGCTTCCTCAATACTAAGTGTAACTAAATGAGGTAGGCCCCCAGTCCCTTGTGATAGATACGGCCTTACCTATACAGTTCTTCTTTTTTGGTAGCTAAAGGTAATCTACCGCTAAGGAAATCAACCTTGTTCCTCCTAATGGTAATTCTAAATGATGTGGAGATAAGCTTCCCGTGGAACAGCTGTTAAATAAATCTAAGCGCACACCCACTTTCCAGCGCGCAGGCGAAGGAGACAACACTAGTTCGAATATACATGCACTTACTGCTAAATCCCCCTAGCCGAGAAATAATGATCACTGCTGACAGAATGAATATATGTGAGGGCCCCAAGGAATGCGCCTCTATATGTTGGATAAAGAAGACTTGAGGTTCAGGCAGGTGATTATTATTGGCAAGGTGAAGATTATCTGCTAATTACTCGAAACTATTCCTTGTTTACTGGTTATCAATGGGTCTGACAGCGTTGCCGACACGATTCGATGGCGAAGGTGGCAGCCTGTTTGTCTGGAGATGTATATCCTGTTAAAGACTGTGAATATGTATTCCACAATGACCACTTTGGAGACTGAACACGGACAAGACGATTGGTCTGCCGTGAGATATGTACTTGTATGGCGATATGTATTGACAGTAGATAGGTTTATGACAAATATATAGCAGATGTCAGGTTGGCCCTTAGTGACGTAAGGTGCCCCACAAAACGAGTAAGAGAGCACAAAATACAGGCTTGACCACGATTTGAAAAAAATACAAACATGTCAAAAAATATCGTTAACCGTTGTACAGCCATCTCTAATGTTTACAAATAAAAAGTGAGTTCTTTCACTCTATCAAACCACGCACACCTTCTTTCCCCCACTCTCACTCGCTGTATTTAGCCCAGCACTTAAATCAGTAAGACAGGTACACCCGGCAATTACTTCACTGGCCCGCTGTCTGCGCTCGCAGGTTCTAACTGACCTCGCTTCCACACATACATGCCATTACTCATACTTTAGGCAAACCAGGTTAGCCATTCAAAACACGAATTACTAAATAAAAGTGCCCATGTGATAACTTATCCAATTTGGACTATACTGGAAGTGTTATAAAATTAACGTTGCGCTGATACTCACTAGTATCAAAAAAAAAAAAAAAAAAGAAGAATAGCAAAAACTCTTTACAGAATCAATTTTGCACATGCCCAAAATGGAAAACTTTGGTCAAATAAAATATACATCAGCTCACACTTCTGTCTCACGAAAAATCCCCTCTTGGCGTTAACTCGTAGTGGATTTTAAATTGGTATCGTACGTAATAAAAATCAGAACTCCCGGTGACACAAAAATTAATTACTTTACTTTAAGAAATATATGTATTAAAGATGAAATAAAGTAACACGGGATCTCGACTCTCTTTGATTAAGCAAAAAAAAAACCCCCCAAGATTAACTAAGTAAATGTGCTTACGAATTTAAGAATCAGAGTCCACACACTGTTATTAGCTGTCAACTGAATAGCACTTTGCTAGGTGGCAAGGATTCCTCTAGAGACAAATGGTAAAGAGTGTTATGGACGCCTAGCTGAAATAGTAAGATAGAGTCTGCAGGTGGCTTAGCGTGGGTTTCGCAAGCGCACGAGATGAAACAAATACAGACGTAAGACCTACGGGAGAGAGTCCCTGGCCGCCTCGCGAGACGGGAAGCGACGTAATATTTAGCAACGATTTTCCCGTACTACGAGTGACTGGCGTTCGGGGTGAAACCGAGGACAGCATAAAATAAAGGGCAGAGAATTCCCCGTGTCCTCCATAAATCAAAGGGACAGGGTACTTCCTGCTCCCCAAGAATCGCCAAATAAAAGATATTGGCAAAAATGCTGCTATTTCACGTAGAAAGGGGTGGATTTAGCTTGGCCCATGTCAAGATTGGCGGGACTAACGACAGAATTAGAGCTATTAAGAGCAATAAGACAGAAAAGTGGGCGTAAACAAAAATTTAGAAAGAAGACAGGGCACACTACTCAGACCAAAGTGTCAGACCTTTCAACCATATAATAACAATCTCCGACTTTGATATAACCAGAGTGACAACAGCGATTCTTTACCGGATTTATATCCTGTTTCGCGTCTCTTAAAAAAATGCATTTAGATTAGTTCTCATTTTCTTCTCTCTATTTTCGAGCTTTTGTCCCTGACGAATAACTTTTAGTAGTAATATAGGTCGCCGCCTTTGTCCTTTACCTAGGTAAGACTCACTTTACTTATTTTGGAACTTAGAACGTGTGATATGGTATGATATGGGTTTATGTGGCCATATATATTGTCTGCAGTTAGGTTTAAGGTTAGGGCATTATGTAAGCTCAAACCGGCAAACGGGGGTAAATATTACACAAATTATGTATATTCCGATTATTGTTGCGCGATTTAAATCTAATACTACTTACTCTACTTTTTGTGTAGTGTTTAGTGCCATGGAGAGATGCAATTTTTTTCAGTGAGAAGTGTATTGCTTTGGCCGAAATCACACGTTTACTTCAGGATTTCTTAACGGTGTCTGCACATATACTTCTTATGCGTTCCTTGTTGCCAGATATTATGTGTTGACAATATCAATACTGACAAATAACATTTATATTGGTAATGCTGTATATTTGTTGTATTCCACGTGTGGCCCGTGATTTTATTTACTAGTGTAATCTCCTCTACCAGTGTCCACTGTAATAAATGTCAATGCTACTGCACTTATTGGATGATTTCAGGTTGTCATGAAGTTGTCGTGTATGTCAGCATACGAATTAGGTTAAACTTTCTACCAGAAAAAAAACACCAAAACACACACACACACACACACACACACACACACACACACACACACACACACACACACACACACACACACACACACGCACGCACGCACGCACGCACGCACGCACGCACGCACGCACGCACGCACGCACGCACGCACGCACGCACGCACGCACGCACGCACGCACGCACGCACGCACGCACACACACACACACACACACACACACACACACACACACGCGCGCGCGCGCGCACACACACACGCACACACACACACACACACACACACACGCACACACACACAAAACCAGATATTCGACAATAGTAAATACTCGGACATTTACTGAGATATATAAATACTTTATGTGCTGCTCTTTTTTAAATCTGTGAAGGTAATTTTGTCGACGTCGTCCTCTTTTTATGCGTTTCTTCTTCTTCCCTTCTTGGATCTATAGCCACTGACTGACACAACGATCACTGGCCATCACGCCTGATGGCTTCTTGTTCGGCAGCGACAAACCATCTCCACTTCGCTCGGTCCGTCGCCATCCTTCATACTTTGCCCTAACTCTGGTTCATGCTTTTCCCCTCAGCCTGCACAGTTTGCCGTCAAGATATCACCTCTTTCTCCTTTCGTCTGGAGTCCTTAAGCACGGCAGTTCTTTTGATGTTGTTAGGATCTCTTCTGAGGACGTGACCAACCCAGTTCCAGCATCTTTCTGCTATAAATGTTGTGAATATCTGCTTGTTAACTTCGGTAAGCAATTCATTGTTGGTGGTGGTGTTTGGCTGAATAATTAAGAGAATTTGCCAAGCTAGTGTATATCTCTTTACGTGTTTTATTAGCCCGATTATCTGAGTGCTATCTGTGTTTCCAGTAACTTCGAATTGTGACAGATTTGTTATTGTATAACAGGTAAAACGCATGTAATGACTTAACAGGAAAACACATGTTATGAAATAAAACAAGAAACACATTTAAATGCTACGAAATGCTGCAAGAAAACAGGTGTCAGAAACACGATAAAAGGTAAAGGTAAAGGAACCCGTTACACGCCCATTGAGGCATATTGGGAATATGGTGTTAGGCCCATATTATCTTGACCGTCGGCACACGAGGGGTGATGTGGTCGGCATCACGCCGGCCGCCTTAACCTTCCCAGAGTAGCTCTGGTACCCATTCGGGGCTGGGTCGACCCAGGAGCCGTTTGTGGCCTAAAAATTTTTCCGCCTCATCTGGGGATCGAACCATAGACCACTGCGCTAGGAAGCCAGTGCACTAACCACTATGCTACCGCTGCAGCATTAATGATAGCACACACAAAAAAAAGTTCGAAACAGACGCGATCAATACAGGCAAGACATTTTTCTACACCTACACCTACCCTTAAGAGTGCTTCGTTCATTTTTCGCAAAACATTTTTTTAGACAAGAAACTGAAAAACGAAATTTACATTGGTCAAAATTGATTTTATTGTCACACTAAGTCTATGATAATTTTGATTGTTGAAACGTTTTCAGTGACTGGATTTCCAGCCTGGGCTACTATTATAATCACAGGTGTTGTGGGAACCTTCTACACCACGATAGTAAGTATTGTCCATCTGTGTCGGTATGTAGTTCCGTTCTGGTGTTATTAGTGATGGTGGGCGTTGTGATAATGACAGATGATTAAGTGGGACTGTGATCTGGTCTTAGCCTGTTTCCTAAACTGGTAAAGGCGCCATGCATGTAATCTTATTTATTTAATCTGTCATGTTCTTACTTAACTTGAATCCTCTGTCACGTTTAGGGAGGCATGAAAGCTGTCATATGGACCGACGTGTTTCAGGCGTTTGTGATGGTGGCCGGGATGTTGGCAGTCGTTATGCAGGTTGGTTAATTTGTTAGTCTCTGACAGGTCATTCCTGAACATCAAATGTTCTCTATTAATTGTATAATGATTGAATAGCAATTGTATACTGATGTATAGTAATTGTATACTGATGGAATAGTAATTGTATACTGATGGAATAGTAATTGTATACTGATAGAATAGTAATTGTATACTGATGGAATAGTAAATATATACTGGTGGAATGGTAATTATATACTGATGGAATAGTAATTATATACTGATGGAATAGTAATTGTATACTGATGGAATAGTAAATGTATACTGGTGGAATAGTAATTGTATACTGACGGAATAGCAATTGTATACTGATAGAATAGTATTTGTATACTGATGGAATAGCAATTGTATACTGATGGAATAGTAATTGTATACTGATGGAATAGTAAATGTATAGTGATGGAATAGTAATCGTATACTGATGGAATAGTAAATGTATAGTGATGGAATAGTAATTGTATACTGATGGAATAGTAATTGTATACTGATGGAATAGTAATTGTATACTGATGGAATAGCAATTGTATACTGATGGAATAGTAATTGTATACTAATGGAATAGTAATTGTATATTGATGGAATAGTAATTGTATACTGATGGAATAGTAATTGTATACTGATGGAATAGTAATTGTATACTGATGGAATAGCAATTGTATACTGATGGAATAGTAATTGTATACTGATGGAATAGTAATTGTATACTAATGGAATAGTAATTGTATATTGATGGAATAGTAATTGTATACTGATGGAATAGTAATTGTATATTGATGGAATAGTAATTGTATACTGATGGAATAGTAAATATTACTGCAGATTCGAGTGTCTGTGTCTACTGATTGATAGTATACGTGAGCTGCTATGTCTAGGCATTCACTAATTGTTTTAGCGGAGGTGTGTTGGCCAGGAACAACAGTTGGCAGACATATTATAAATGGCTTGAGCACGCTGATGATCGCAGTCTTTGTAGCCAAATGTGAAACGATTTGCAGGAAATGATTGACACCATATTGGCTAAAAGTAAAATACAGGCTTTAGCCTAAATAACAGAAAGACATGTAACACTGGACAACAAATTTTGACTTTTTGTGTGTATCTGAGATTAAACCAAGTTACCTTTATGTTGTTTGGGCTGCTGAATATGAAAATGGCCGTTAAAACACCAGATTAGCTCTAGTTTTTTTTTAAATATCTATAAAACAAGTTTTACACATTTGCATATACATACCATATGATAATAATGCTCATAGCGGAAATGATTCACAGCGACTCCTTTTTGCCTGTCGCTTGTAATGAGTTTCTGGAGCATCTCTCACAAGGGTCCAACAATAGTCTGATAGCATTGCTGCATTCCATTTCCCTTGGTACCTGTTTTCGAGAGTAGTAATGTCCTGATGAAATCGTTCCCAATGCTCGTCAATGATAGCACCGCAGTTAGCAAGGAAGAAATCCAGATGAGAGTGTAAAAAGTGTAATTTCAAAGACATGTTGCACCCTAGTCTCTCGTAGCGCTGCAAGAGGGTTTCTACAAGCTCCTGGTAATTGTCAGCCTTATTGTTTCCTAGAAAGTTTGTGGCCACTTGCTGGAAAGCATTCCAAGCTAACTTTTCATCACATGTGAGGATATCATCAAAACGCTGATCTCGGATAAGGTGACGTATCTGTCGACCGACAAATACACCTTCCTTGATTTTGGCCTCACTAAGTCTTGGACATTTATCACGAAGGTATAAAAATCCTACCCCATTTCGATCTATAGCCTTTACAAAATTTTTCAATAGTCCAAGTTTGATGTGGAGAGGAGGGAGCAAGATCTTGTGGGATTCTACAAGTGGTTCGTTAAGTACATTCTTTTTCCCCGTTTCAAGTGATTGTCGTTGGGGCCAATCCTTTTTCTTGTAGTGGGAAGTCCTGGCACGGCTGTCCCACAGACAGAGGAAACAGCAAAACTTTGCGTAACCCTGCTGTAGCCCCATCAAGATGGCAATGACCTTCAGGTCACCACAGATCTGCCACTTATACTTGTCATAGTTGATGGTGTTGTTTCATGTTGTTAGGACCTCAAAACGCAGCAATAGAGACCGCAGTCAGCGACTCATAGCTTGACTGCCTGCGTCAGGACCAGCGAACCAGAGCTGGTCAAGACCACACTCCACCTCCACATGGTGGTCCTGGAAACATTCTGCAGCTGTGCAGTCTGGCTGAGCGAGTGTGGATCGAAATGGGAAGGCAAACCCGGTCCTAAAAAATGCCGTGCAGAAGTCGGATGTGTCGACCGAAAGGTGCAGATATCACAGCTTAGGCGTAAACAGACACAACGCAACCACCGTCCTATTCAGGACGAACGAAGAAGAAGAAGTTTCATGTTGTTGTACGTTTCTTTCATGTGGACTGCATACTCGAGTGGAACATGGTAAAACGTTACCACTATGGATCAGCACAGCTTTTAAGCTCAAATTGGACGCATCAATGAACAGCCTCCAATCGTCGTCTTTGTAGTTGATGTATAGTGCTGCCATCAGACCCACTATATCAAAGCAAGCAATGAGGTTATCTGTCATTTTGAAATATGGAAGCAGATCTTTTTGTCGAGCACAAAACACAGACACATGCATATTATCTTTGTCGTAAATTTATTTTGAGAGAAAGAGTCTTAGAGAATAGTAGTCCGGTTTAGAGTGTAGAATGATGGTGAATAAGCTCAGTGATAGAAATGTAGAGAGTAAATAGTTGCTTCACAGAGTGCTGGAGGAGAGTAAAGACAGACTTATTTACGACAAATCGTTTCTCTCAATCTTCTCTTCTATTCTCCTGGTCAAACAATTATTTGCCAGTTTTCCAGACACACACCTGCTCTCACACCGATTTAGTGCTTCAAACACACAGACGACGTGGATACAACTATCTTAAACAAATAGGGGAAATTGTATGGGCTTTGGGTAGTCCAACACAATAACGATTAAGTTTATGTTGTTTATTAAAGTTAAAAAAACAATCACTACAATAATCATTGGTTTACAGCAAGAATTATCAAAATTACAGAAAAATGGTTACACAAAAAAATTGTGTCAGTAAACTAACAAAAGCTCGGGCCAGTGTTCTTCTTCCCGTTACGACTTAATTGGCTTGATGGTGGGTTAAATTTGTCTTTGGGTGTGCTTTCTTTGCTATAAGTTAGATAGCGGAATTCCAAACATAAAATCGCCTCAAAGATTAAAAATTTACACAGTCTCAACAAGTTCTGCGTCAGGGGAACTCTACACACTGTTTATGCTTTGCTTTGCTTAAATTGATTTGCTTTATTGCTTTCTTAATGCTGGGATCGCACAGGTTACGATCACTCTGTATGAAAGAAAAAAAGACATGTAATATACCGAAAACAAATAACCTTCTTAAGCGCGATGAATTTCCCGTTAAGACTATTTTATATACGCTCGCGTATTTAATTATGTATTTAATAAAACACTGCGCGAGTTCTAATGGTTAAAATACACACTTATAAATATATGACTTAACTAAATTTATTAATTATAAATTCCTTCGCGACTTTAAAAGTTAATTTAAGCATTTAACATCTATTATCTTTTGGAAATAATATAGCAGGTATATCATTACATTTACAACTGGAACTATTGAGACGGTTTAATTTAATAGATTTAAATTAACACAAAATCCAGTGAAATAGAATGAATGAACTAGACCGCTGATCACTTTACACAATATATATATTACCGCTTTGCACAGAAATAGAATTCACTGCCAATATGTATAAAAATCCATGGGATAATCTAGCAAGATTTCAAATATAGCTAGTGCTTCTGTTAAGTTCTGGCCAGCGAGTGATAAAGTGTATTTCTAAGAGGTCTGTATATATCTAGAATGAAATGAAAGATGAGTGGGACATGAGAAACTTGACACCTGATAAGGGTTTTTTGTGGTCACCACGTTAATAAAGCTGGTATTGGTGTAAATGGTCAACTCTAAACCGGCACAGTGTTGGGCATACAGGTCACCTTGTCCAAAAACGTAATGAGGCCCCGACAAGGATGTAATGTTGACTATGAGTGTTAATGTGAGTGTCAATACGCGAATGCATGGATTGTTCTGAAGAATTGACTAGAAGATCAAACACTCACTCACACGTAGCTAGATGTTAATGATGCAGACTACTGTGGTCGTTTCATACTGTTTAATTGGACGCACACACTTGGACAGTACGGGTATAGTTACAGGAAAATAGGTCGACATATATCATCATACTGTTGATCAATGGTCTACAATCTTAAGTTGGCATTCATGTTGAAGAACATTACAATGGAACGTCCGTAGACAAGCACTTAGATTTCCACTGTTTATAAATATAACCATCAGGCCTTGCTGACCGATCATGTCAGTTAATAAATAATGTTCAAGCATGACTCCTAGACAGAACCTCTTTTCTAGCGAAGATTCCTTTAGGTAAAGTTCAGCAAACATTTCTGGAGACAATGTTAACCCACCAGTATTGGGTTTTCTTTATAACTGTGATCTCTTAATCATCACCTGATAATAAGGGGCATCCCTGTTCTCTGATCGATGATCGACAAAAAATATACGATGCAAAATGGCTTCTGGTTCCAGTGAGCATTGCTCACTATACAGATGCATAGTACAGCTTCAATAAAGGCTTTGTTCATGAACACAAATGTTTCTACAAGAATCAGCATATTCTTTCATCATACTGCTGCATACAATCATATTCAGTGCTGCTAGGTAACATGTCATCCCGACATATTGATATAGATAATCATCATATAGACGTCTGCCCATCTAAGCCTAGCAAGGAAAAGTTCAGCAAAAAGTTCATTTACCTACCATGGGAAATACACTAGCAGAACACATACGCCCTCTCCTGGAGTTACAGAATAAACACTGGGGAACTCATAGACTTAATAATCATATCAGAAACTATCTTCTTCCCCATAATAGATCACAGATATCAACAAACTTCGGACTGGTCTCCGACATGGCATTCACCAGGCTCCATCATCACGGAAGACCCTTTTTCGTATCCGCCTGCGCAGAAACTACCTGACTCCAAAGTACAGTACAAGGAAAAATAGTCCCACTTAGACATACAAAGATATCACGATATAAGACCGAATCATCTTAAATAGACAAGGAGTAAACATAGACTCGGACCGTAAACATTCCTGCATAAACCTAAGCAAGAACAATCTGTTTCTGGCCCAACAAGGAACAGATCAACAAAATCTGGATTCATACGCCAAGTTCGATATTCAGGGGAGATAACCTATATAACAAAAGTATCAATCAATCATGGGTGATATATCTTTGGCCAGGAAAGCATCCTGATTTTCAAAACAAATACTTTCCCTCAGACAAATAAATATTATAATAACTACATACATTGCCACTAGTAATCTGTTGGTAACAACACCTTTTTAGATCTCAGAAGACTTTTGGGGATCTGACCGCCAGACTAAAAGGAGAAGCCGCCCCTGGCCTCTCGTATCTTCGCTCGCTGCTTGCGTTGGCTTTCCCCGTTCGCTCCCACTGCGATCGGTTCCGTGTTTAACACCGAGATGCGAAATCGTTTCAGGGACCACTACTGTCTTTGATAGCATGCCGCCCGTCCTTCCTGAGATCTCCCCCAGTGTCTTTCTTCTGACCGCTCTGGTCCATCTTGCGAGCGGTTTAGTGTTCGCGCGGAGATGAGAAATACCTGCGAGAAACTAGCTTCTCTGCTCGGGGATCGTCTTAGTGTCTTTAGATCTCATGCCGCATACTAAATGAGTCCCAGTGGAATCGGTTCGCTCTGGCGAAACCAAAAAGTTACAACAAATGTTCAGGGGTTCTAATGTTATGAAAAGCTAAAGTCCCTTTAATCATCCATCAAATCACGGAAAATTCACTTGTCGAACTAGACGTACGTCAAAATCTTCTAGAAGATGCCATTGCTGCAGTCTGGACACTAAAGCTCTGCTTTATTTTTTGGCAATTCTGGTGGGTTTTTTTTGGTATGCAATGTTGTTGTTCTTTATTACTATTGTACTGAATGAGGTCAGCTGTGAAGGTCCCTGATTATAACAAATTGTGGGTTGAGTTATCAGGGTACCTTTCTGATACCACTTTATGACCTCAATCAGATTTATTTTTGACTAGTATGTATGATAGCTACGTCTAATGTCTAGGGTTATGCAAGTGTGGTGTGATGGTAATTTAACACTAACACACACATATATAAACAAATATTAAAGTCTATGATCACAGTTATGGGCTATTATGAAAAATATGGGATTTCCAAACCACCTTATACAACTCATCGCACTGCTGTACCAAGAACAACAGGCAGCCGTAAGAATAGAGGGGGAAACATCAGAATGGTTTGAAGTACAGAAAGGAGTAAGACAAGGCTGTACCCTTTCCCCTTACCTGTTTAACATTTATGCCGAGAATATCATGAGAAACGTAAGAGATGACCAAGAACACACAGAGTTTGACTCATTTAACATCGGCGGGTACCAGATCCCGGAAATCAGATATGCTGACGACACAGTCCTCCTATCGACCAACCCAGAAGGACTTGAACAATTACTTCTGTCCACCAAAAAACACAGCGAGGCCCAGAATCTATACCTAAACACCAAGAAGACCAAAGTATTGACAACAGACAAAGTAAAGACCAAACCAGAAATTGAAATTGATAACGAAGAACTGGAAAGTGTCAATGAATTCGAATACTTAGGATCAATCATTAACAGCTCTGGCGACTGTGCAGTAGAAATTAAAAGAAGACTTGCAATTGCTTCACATAAGCTAATACAGATGAAAAACCTATGGCAAGGCACAAGCAAAGAAACAAAGTTACAACTGATCAGAGCATGTATATTCCCAGTAGCAACATACGGCTGCGAGACTTGGACACTCAATAAAACAGTTGCAAAAAAGATTACATCATTCGAAATGAAATGCTACAGAAGGATGTTGAGAATACCCTGGACAGAAAAAAAGACCAACAGAGAAGTACTGCACTCACTAAATGTACAGGAACATTAGCTCCTAAATACCATCGCAATAAGGAAGCTGAAATTTTTCGGTCATATAAAAAGACATAATAGTCTGGAAAAAACAGTGATGGAAGGCATGGTCCCTGGAAAAAGGGGAAGGGGTCGACCTAGACGACGGTGGACCCAGGACATCACAGAGAGTCTGAACTTGTCTTTGGCTGATGCAGGTCGACTTGCCCAGAATCGTGATGCGTTCAGAGCAGCTGTAATGGAGACAACGTTCTGGAAAGAATACGTCACATGATGATGATGATCACATGAACTAACACCTGGGGTTAAATTTTTATATGTAAATGTTTTCTATACAATTTTATTGGTCCTGAACCTAGTATTCTTCTGGTCAGGACTTTCCAAATTAAAAGAACTCAAGGAATATACATAAAATGCAAATCTTTAACCCAAACGGACACTTTGTCCAAACATATACTGTTAAAATATACTAATAGTGTTACTAAATTTTTACTAGTACAGGTTTCTAACACTGGATGGCTGTTTGGGATTCTTTAATCATCCCCAGTTCTTTAATACACCGTTCAATGTTTAATTCTTTGGCGAATTTTTTTATTATGTTATACAAGGGTGCACTAGTCTTTGATGCTGATGAAAAGTCGTGTGCCAGATATTACACTTATCTGGCACAACTTGAACTGTCCGTATTTTTGCTGTAAAACGATCACTTGGATACTGGCCCAAAAGTAACAGGGTGGACTCTGTAGACCCCTGTCACTACTGGAAATGAAAAGATTTCTCAACTGCTTTTCACAGACATCTGGCACCGGGCTAGTGCCAGATAAAAACCCTGTAACAATGAAATAATGTCTCCTTGTTGATATCATACTTAAACTGTTATTTCTACAAATTATAATACATAAGAAATAAAGATCTGGGTCATATCTAATTGACCAACTCAGCTCATCCATTACAAAGTGTACCAGTGTTGTTCACATGTCTCTCCTCTCAAGGCGGCCCTACATCTGTAATAATAATATTAATCTTTCTTTTCTTCCATGCAATAGGATAGGTGAGCTGTGTCCATCTGGCCACCTAAGAAAACATTTTTATTTTACAAAACATGTGTATTTTACAAAACTGGCAATGTGTTATAGCATAAATCTACCTCTAGGCCCTGCATAAATTCGCTAAGGACCTTTGTACTTACTTTCGTAAAGGCAGTATCTCTCACTCACATTTTTAAACAAAATATATATGAATAATTTCTGCCTTACCATAAATTCAATGAATAAACACAGGTACGTTGATTAGCAGACTTCAGATGTCCTGCTGGCTGGACTGTGATGCCTATTATTGTTTTACTTTATATATATTTACTTTAATAAGGCAAGTCACACTTCACAGAATTTCAAACGTCCTGTTCAAGCGACTATATTATGACAAATGGCGTCGAGACTTTGAATTTTTTCAATATTATAAAAGGCGTTGGCCAATGAGCGAACGACTACTTTTGAATTTGAAAATAAAAGCAAAAACAGACTTGTTTTTTGGACATAACAAGTTTTCTCCTCACTCATTCTTAGCTTTCCCCTGCTAAAATATATTTAGTGTTACGCCATCCCATAATTTCTCTCCCCTTGTCTACCCCTCCTCCAAAAGAATACTTGCTTGCTTGTCTCATTTCCAACAACGCGTTCAAAATTGTAATCATTAGTGAATGCAAAATGAATGCAAAACCGCCAGTCTGTCCGTTTGTCTGCACGAACAAATACAGTCTTTTGTCAATAACTTTCTTATCTACTGGGGGATTTTGTATTTTTAAACATATTATTTATCAGGAGAAGATAAGCCATCAAACTAACTAGGTTTTATGATCCTAAACCCATTAATAAAGAAGTCCATATTTTTTCCAGAGTTAGTTTCAATTTCCACTATCATATAAATTACGCCATCTTTTCTCCTCTCCCGCGTTGTCCAAAACTGAAACTACTAGTCTGTTACGTCATAAAATGGACTCTTTTGCAGCGAAAGCGATGTCTGTGTGTTTATATATTTTCTCAGTGTGCCTATAGTCCGAAAAAGTATTGGTTTCTGCGGGGTAAATTAATATGAAATTAATATGAAACAAATATAAAGGTATGTTATCAGGCACTCGCAGGAAATAAAGAAGTAGAACACCAGACAACAGAAAAACACCAGACATGAGTGGCTTACCCAGGATTTGAACACTGGACCTTCCGTGCGACAACCCCGCCTAGCCATGCAAGCGAATCACACTATCCGCTCTGCCATCTACGCATCATCAAAAATGATTTTTCAATGGCAGGTCAATAGTGCGAACCACAATACACGACACCAGAAGTCCTCCATGGGCAGTTCAGCCTATTAATGACGCAATCACTTGTGTTGTATTTCTATCAAGCAGTATAGGCCGAATCCAACAAGACCCTTAGGACCTTAATACTGTGTCCAGTAAATGATAGTAGACTAGAACAGTGAGAACAGGATAGTGGGTAGGTTTGGTATTGTACAAACATTTATTACAAATAAGGGAGGGAAACCTGAGGCCTGTAAACAGTAAATTAATATGAAATTAATATGAAACAAATATAAAGGTATGTTATCAGGCACTCGCAGGAAATAAAGAAGTAGAACACCAGACAACAGAAAAACAACAGACATGAGTGGCTTACCCAGGATTTGAACACTGGACCTTCCGTGCGACAACCCCGCCTAGCCATGCAAGCGAATCACACTATCCGCTCTGCCATCTACGCATCATCAAAAATGATGTTTCAATGGCAGGTCAATAGTGCGAACCACAATACACGACACCAGAAGTCCTCCATGGCAGTTCAGCCTATTAATGACGCAATCACTTCTGTTGTATTTCTATCAAGCAGTATAGGCCGAATCCAACAAGACCCTTAGGACCTTAATACTGTGTCCAGTAAATGATAGTAGACTAGAACAGTGAGAACAGGATAGTGGGTAGGTTTGGTATTGTACAAACATTTATTACAAATAAGGGAGGGAAACCTGAGGCCTGTAAACAGTAAATTAATATGAAATTAATATGAAACAAATATAAAGGTATGTTATCAGGCACTCGCAGGAAATAAAGAAGTAGAACACCAGACAACAGAAAAACAACAGACATGAGTGGCTTACCCAGGATTTGAACACTGGACCTTCCGTGCGACAACCCCGCCTAGCCATGCAAGCGAATCACACTATCCGCTCTGCCATCTACGCATCATCAAAAATGATGTTTCAATGGCAGGTCAATAGTGCGAACCACAATACACGACACCAGAAGTCCTCCATGGGCAGTTCAGCCTATTAATGACGCAATCACTTCTGTTGTATTTCTATCAAGCAGTATAGGCCGAATCCAACAAGACCCTTAGGACCTTAATACTGTGTCCAGTAAATGATAGTAGACTAGAACAGTGAGAACAGGATAGTGGGTAGGTTTGGTATTGTACAAACATTTATTACAAATAAGGGAGGGAAACCTGAGGCCTGTAAACAGTAAATTAATATGAAATTAATATGAAACAAATATAAAGGTATGTTATCAGGCACTCGCAGGAAATAAAGAAGTAGAACACCAGACAACAGAAAAACAACAGACATGAGTGGCTTACCCAGGATTTGAACACTGGACCTTCCGTGCGACAACCCCGCCTAGCCATGCAAGCGAATCACACTATCCGCTCTGCCATCTACGCATCATCAAAAATGATGTTTCAATGGCAGGTCAATAGTGCGAACCACAATACACGACACCAGAAGTCCTCCATGGGCAGTTCAGCCTATTAATGACGCAATCACTTCTGTTGTATTTCTATCAAGCAGTATAGGCCGAATCCAACAAGACCCTTAGGACCTTAATACTGTGTCCAGTAAATGATAGTAGACTAGAACAGTGAGAACAGGATAGTGGGTAGGTTTGGTATTGTACAAACATTTATTACAAATAAGGGAGGGAAACCTGAGGCCTGTAAACAGTAAATTAATATGAAATTAATATGAAACAAATATAAAGGTATGTTATCAGGCACTCGCAGGAAATAAAGAAGTAGAACACCAGACAACAGAAAAACAACAGACATGAGTGGCTTACCCAGGATTTGAACACTGGACCTTCCGTGCGACAACCCCGCCTAGCCATGCAAGCGAATCACACTATCCGCTCTGCCATCTACGCATCATCAAAAATGATGTTTCAATGGCAGGTCAATAGTGCGAACCACAATACACGACACCAGAAGTCCTCCATGGCAGTTCAGCCTATTAATGACGCAATCACTTCTGTTGTATTTCTATCAAGCAGTATAGGCCGAATCCAACAAGACCCTTAGGACCTTAATACTGTGTCCAGTAAATGATAGTAGACTAGAACAGTGAGAACAGGATAGTGGGTAGGTTTGGTATTGTACAAACATTTATTACAAATAAGGGAGGGAAACCTGAGGCCTGTAAACAGTAAATTAATATGAAATTAATATGAAACAAATATAAAGGTATGTTATCAGGCACTCGCAGGAAAATAAAGAAGTAGAACACCAGACAACAGAAAAACAACAGACATGAGTGGCTTACCCAGGATTTGAACACTGGACCTTCCGTGCGACAACCCCGCCTAGCCATGCAAGCGAATCACACTATCCGCTCTGCCATCTAAGCATCATCAAAAATGATGTTTCAATGGCAGGTCAATAGTGCGAACCACAATTCACGACACCAGAAGTCCTCCATGGGCAGTTCAGCCTATTAATGACGCAATCACTTGTGTTGTATTTCTATCAAGCAGTATAGGCCGAATCCAACAAGACCCTTAGGACCTTAATACTGTGTCCAGTAAATGATAGTAGACTAGAACAGTGAGAACAGGATAGTGGGTAGGTTTGGTATTGTACAAACATTTATTACAAATAAGGGAGGGAAACCTGAGGCCTGTAAACAGTAAATTAATATGAAATTAATATGAAACAAATATAAAGGTATGTTATCAGGCACTCGCAGGAAATAAAGAAGTAGAACACCAGACAACAGAAAAACAACAGACATGAGTGGCTTACCCAGGATTTGAACACTGGACCTTCCGTGCGACAACCCCGCCTAGCCATGCAAGCGAATCACACTATCCGCTCTGCCATCTACGCATCATCAAAAATGATGTTTCAATGGCAGGTCAATAGTGCGAACCACAATACACGACACCAGAAGTCCTCCATGGGCAGTTCAGCCTATTAATGACGCAATCACTTCTGTTGTATTTCTATCAAGCAGTATAGGCCGAATCCAACAAGACCCTTAGGACCTTAATACTGTGTCCAGTAAATGATAGTAGACTAGAACAGTGAGAACAGGATAGTGGGTAGGTTTGGTATTGTACAAACATTTATTACAAATAAGGGAGGGAAACCTGAGGCCTGTAAACAGTAAATTAATATGAAATTAATATGAAACAAATATAAAGGTATGTTATCAGGCACTCGCAGGAAATAAAGAAGTAGAACACCAGACAACAGAAAAACAACAGACATGAGTGGCTTACCCAGGATTTGAACACTGGACCTTCCGTGCGACAACCCCGCCTAGCCATGCAAGCGAATCACACTATCCGCTCTGCCATCTACGCATCATCAAAAATGATGTTTCAATGGCAGGTCAATAGTGCGAACCACGATAACATACCTTTATATTTGTTTCATATTAATTTCATATTAATTTACTGTTTACAGGCCTCAGGTTTCCCTCCCTTATTTGTAATAAATGTTTGTACAATACCAAACCTACCCACTATCCTGTTCTCACTGTTCTAGTCTACTATCATTTACTGGACACAGTATTAAGGTCCTAAGGGTCTTGTTGGATTCGGCCTATACTGCTTGATAGAAATACAACAGAAGTGATTGCGTCATTAATAGGCTGAACTGCCCATGGAGGACTTCTGGTGTCGTGTATTGTGGTTCGCACTATTGACCTGCCATTGAAACATCATTTTTGATGATGCGTAGATGGCAGAGCGGATAGTGTGATTCGCTTGCATGGCTAGGCGGGGTTGTCGCACGGAAGGTCCAGTGTTCAAATCCTGGGTAAGCCACTCATGTCTGTTGTTTTTCTGTTGTCTGGTGTTCTACTTCTTTATTTCCTGCGAGTGCCTGATAACATACCTTTATATTTGTTTCATATTAATTTCATATTAATTTACTGTTTACAGGCCTCAGGTTTCCCTCCCTTATTTGTAATAAATGTTTGTACAATACCAAACCTACCCACTATCCTGTTCTCACTGTTCTAGTCTACTATCATTTACTGGACACAGTATTAAGGTCCTAAGGGTCTTGTTGGATTCGGCCTATACTGCTTGATAGAAATACAACAGAAGTGATTGCGTCATTAATAGGCTGAACTGCCCATGGAGGACTTCTGGTGTCGTGTATTGTGGTTCGCACTATTGACCTGCCATTGAAACATCATTTTTGATGATGCGTAGATGGCAGAGCGGATAGTGTGATTCGCTTGCATGGCTAGGCGGGGTTGTCGCACGGAAGGTCCAGTGTTCAAATCCTGGGTAAGCCACTCATGTCTGTTGTTTTTCTGTTGTCTGGTGTTCTACTTCTTTATTTCCTGCGAGTGCCTGATAACATACCTTTATATTTGTTTCATATTAATTTCATATTAATTTACTGTTTACAGGCCTCAGGTTTCCCTCCCTTATTTGTAATAAATGTTTGTACAATACCAAACCTACCCACTATCCTGTTCTCACTGTTCTAGTCTACTATCATTTACTGGACACAGTATTAAGGTCCTAAGGGTCTTGTTGGATTCGGCCTATACTGCTTGATAGAAATACAACAGAAGTGATTGCGTCATTAATAGGCTGAACTGCCCATGGAGGACTTCTGGTGTCGTGTATTGTGGTTCGCACTATTGACCTGCCATTGAAACATCATTTTTTGATGATGCGTAGATGGCAGAGCGGATAGTGTGATTCGCTTGCATGGCTAGGCGGGGTTGTCGCACGGAAGGTCCAGTGTTCAAATCCTGGGTAAGCCACTCATGTCTGTTGTTTTTCTGTTGTCTGGTGTTCTACTTCTTTATTTCCTGCGAGTGCCTGATAACATACCTTTATATTTGTTTCATATTAATTTCATATTAATTTACTGTTTACAGGCCTCAGGTTTCCCTCCCTTATTTGTAATAAATGTTTGTACAATACCAAACCTACCCACTATCCTGTTCTCACTGTTCTAGTCTACTATCATTTACTGGACACAGTATTAAGGTCCTAAGGGTCTTGTTGGATTCGGCCTATACTGCTTGATAGAAATACAACAGAAGTGATTGCGTCATTAATAGGCTGAACTGCCCATGGAGGACTTCTGGTGTCGTGTATTGTGGTTCGCACTATTGACCTGCCATTGAAACATCATTTTTGATGATGCGTAGATGGCAGAGCGGATAGTGTGATTCGCTTGCATGGCTAGGCGGGGTTGTCGCACGGAAGGTCCAGTGTTCAAATCCTGGGTAAGCCACTCATGTCTGTTGTTTTTCTGTTGTCTGGTGTTCTACTTCTTTATTTCCTGCGAGTGCCTGATAACATACCTTTATATTTGTTTCATATTAATTTCATATTAATTTACTGTTTACAGGCCTCAGGTTTCCCTCCCTTATTTGTAATAAATGTTTGTACAATACCAAACCTACCCACTATCCTGTTCTCACTGTTCTAGTCTACTAACATTTACTGGACACAGTATTAAGGTCCTAAGGGTCTTGTTGGATTCGGCCTATACTGCTTGATAGAAATACAACAGAAGTGATTGCGTCATTAATAGGCTGAACTGCCCATGGAGGACTTCTGGTGTCGTGTATTGTGGTTCGCACTATTGACCTGCCATTGAAACATCATTTTTGATGATGCGTAGATGGCAGAGCGGATAGTGTGATTCGCTTGCATGGCTAGGCGGGGTTGTCGCACGGAAGGTCCAGTGTTCAAATCCTGGGTAAGCCACTCATGTCTGTTGTTTTTCTGTTGTCTGGTGTTCTACTTCTTTATTTCCTGCGAGTGCCTGATAACATACCTTTATATTTGTTTCATATTAATTTCATATTAATTTACTGTTTACAGGCCTCAGGTTTCCCTCCCTTATTTGTAATAAATGGTTTCTGCGGGGGTATTTTTAAATTCTACAAAGCTTGCGACACGTTACCGAACACCTGCCACTGTATCGTCTCGCACTGTCGTCTTGGGTAGCTAATCCAAGAATCTAACGCTTGACAATTTGTGGCATGTTTTCGCTCTCTCTCTCTCTCATTTTTATGCGTTCGTTTATGCCTCCCACGTTTTATTCTTACTATCTTTCTTGGAACAACTAAGTTTGTCGTTTTCAAAATTTTTACCATTAACCCTTGACGGGCGAGTTATAAATTCCAATACCACTGGCGCGGCAATAAGGTTTCACACTACGTTCTTATCTCAATGCGATGATTGGCGCGGGAAAAGAAGACGCGTTACAACTTTACTATTTCTATTTCTACTCATATTATTTTGACTTTTATACTTAGAATTAATAATTTTTTCGCTGTATCAAAGTACTTTATCACAGCAATTCCACATCTCTCACTAGATCATTCAATTCACTCTGGGTAATTTTATGTGGTTGTGCAGACTCTTCAATAGGCACGAAATCGGGATCTCTTGATGTAGATGCTTTCACGGGTGACGGATGTCCACTGGCCTTATTATCTTCTTCTTCATCGAGAATATAAGATTCTGGTGGGTCCGGAACAGGAAGTCCTTCCCCGTGAGGCACTGGCCGCATAGCAGAGGGAATATTCGGATAGGTCACATGCCGCTTTTTCTTCTTAGAAATACCATGTCCAATTGGAGGAGTCGTACAAAAGTAAGATGGTTTGTCGGTTCCCTCCACACCATTGGAACTGCAAAACGCATCGATCATCCTTTTCTGTTCAACCAGCAGCGCAGATTTGTTGGCTTTCTTTATCATCGGTGTAATGGGTCGCCTCTGTGATAGCAAAGTTATTTGTCCGTAAATATAGCAAAAATAATCCGCGCTGTTCACACATTCACGAGGCATCTTGAACGACACGTCTGCACACACAGAATCCACAACACAAATGATGACAAGGATATGTGGTTGCAATGACTGCTACAGATTGCGTCATCCAATTGGCGCTCAAGGCTTTCCGTCTCGTGGGGAATCACGCGCCAGGGCTATAGAAAAGAGAAGGACTGGGTCATTCGCGTCGGGAAGATGAAGCCACCAGCCTACTGACCCCCCCCCCTTTTCACCTCCCCACGGATCTTGATAACTAGAGCTAATTCGCGATTTGCAAGTTCATATTCGTGATCAGTGTTGCGTGGTGGTTTGCTCTGAACAATGTTCCATGTGTTATGAATAAAACAATTATAAAATTCTGGCCATTGTTTTCTTCCTTGATATGTTAGTTTTAGTGCATCGTGCCTTTGATGGAAGATTAAGCGAATGCTGGGGTGGAAGATTCCAAACAATACTTGAACTTTGGAATACGATTGATTTGATAAGTCATTTCATTGAGTCCGTACATTTAATTCACATGTACACATTTCAATAGGGACAGAACATGAGTCATGCATAAATTAATCAATGGCGTAGACTGCTGTTTTACGTGTCAAAGTCCGTTTAAGGATACAGAGCAGTAATTGTCGTCAGAACATCACAGCTATATGCACGCGCAGCTAGACATGGCTACCTGCCGACAGTGAGACTGCGAGTCTGAATATATTCATACGAATTTGACGATTATTCTTCTCCTTCTGAGAATTCTAGTTAAAATACTAACCTCCATAAATTTCCCTCTCATAAAGAGTTCTAGGACTGACCCTGGTCCATCAAAAAATACACATATAAATGGCTATATCATGCCATTGCATTGGAAGGTTAGAACAACGCAGCTATTCAGCTTGGCGGTCAAGTAACAAAGGGTAGCGTTTCTTAGTTACCGACTGTGTCCTAAACAACGCTATACACGTCATAATCGATCGTGTATGGAGCGTTCAAAATTGAAACCTCTATCGCAATATATTAAATGCCTTAACCTCTTACAATTGCACGTCTGATAACCTTTAGCAGACGGCGTTAATATCATATACCGTAACAATTCCCTGTACACCGGGGGAAAAAAAAATCGATAGATTTTTTTTCAATATCTATCCGACTTAACAATTTTTTCAAAAAATATTTAACACAATTGTGACATATGGCCGACGATGTTCTGAGTAGAACCGTGTTGCGGTCGTGTCAACTAACTATTTGTAATAGTCATCTAACATAAATCACATTATATATCAATATTATACATATTATTATATCAACTAAATAAATGTCCAATGTTAATAGGGAATGATAAAATTAAATTAAAGTAAGGTCTGTCGTATTAGTATGTCATATAGGAATTAATTTGACTAATTAAAATTAAATTAATTAATTAAACTAAGAGTTAAATTATTAAGGTTCTAATGTAACGCGATGTCATGAGAGAAGAAAAGACAAACTAAGTGAGAAGAAATAGAAAGAAATTCGAATATAAGTTTAACTTAATTGTGTGTGTTAAGTGTTAGTGAATAATAACTATCTAATTTAACTAACTAAATAATGTATAGGTACATTAAAAAAAAAAAAAATTATTAATCTAATACTTGTGTGAGATTTATTTTCTCTTTTCATAATTTCTTCTTTTTATATTTCGTTCTCTTTTTTTTTCATTTAATTTTTTTCTCACCTTTCATTTTATTGATAATAATTCAATTAAGAAGTTAAGTTAACTAATTAATTAGTATAGGATATGATGATCCATCCGTAGTCTTGATCCTGATGAATACTTTTAGGCAAAAGTGTTCAAACGTTCACGTCGGAAAGAAATGTCATTTATCACTGCATCCAAGAATTAAGAGTCCATAGGATAATAAGTTTGACTTGTCGTCAGATATTATTCCATGATTGTTCAACGGTATTTATATATCGTGTATGGACGTTAGACGAAGTTCCAATGTCAATATGTCTTTTAGTTCAATTCTGTGATGCATATAGTGTTTATAAAGTTTAAATTGAAGGCAAGGTTAGTTCTCTTATAGTTGATACTTCGTTCAATCCAATGTAGTTCTGATTGATGTAGTTTAAGAGTGTCAATATTGATTATTCGTCGTCAATAGGATTACGTGACAATGCATCTGCCACACAATTTTCAGTGCCAGGTATGTGTTCAATGGAGAACTCGAATGGCTGTAGGATGATTGAATATCTGGCAAGCTTCTGGCTTGTATGATTTGATCGACGCAAGGCTGCTACAGCACGTTGGTCCGTCTGTATGGTGAAGGGAGCACCAAGTAAGTACTTTTCAAGTTTGGTTATTGCCCAGATCACAGATAAAAGTTCCTTGTCGACTGTTGAATACTTCGTTTCTGCCGGCTTCAGCTTTCTTGAAATGTATAACGTAGGATGTAGAATGCCATCATGGTTCTGGAGCAGGCATGCACCAATGCCGTAGTTACTAGCATCTGTTCGTAAGAAAAATCTTTTGGAAGCATCGGGAAGTCTTAAAATTGGTTCATGCGAGAACAAATTTATAATTTTGTTGAAAGTTTCATTGCATGTACCAGTCCATGTCACCTTCACCGGCATATCTTTTTTTAACAATGAAGACAATACAGCCGTGATGGATGACAAGTTTGGTATGAATCTACTGTAATATTGAACAAGTCCTAACAAACTCCTGACCTGTTTCTTCGTCTGAGGAACTGCTATGTTTAGAATTTTGGAGACTGTACTAGGTAAAGTTCGGATATATCCCGATCCAATGATATGTCCCAAAAAGGTTACCTCATTACACGCGATTTGCACCTTTGTAGGTTTAGCAGTTAGATGATAATTCCTTAGAGTGTCAAAAACATATCTAAGTCCCGAAACATGTTCCTCAAACGACGAACTAAACAAGCATATGTCGTCAATATATGTAATAACGTCTGGTCTACCTGATAAAATTTGTCGCATCAGGCGAATGAAGGTAGCTGGCGCATTAACAAGCCCAAAAGGCATCACATTCCACTGGTATAGACCTTGTGGAGTGGAAAATGCGGTGTAGTACTTAGCCTTTTCGGTCAGTGGTATCTGCCAATAACCTTTAGTTAAGTCTATCTTACTAAATATAGTTGCGTTGGATAGACGTGGCAGTAAGTCGTCGATAAGTGGATGTGGTTCGCTGTCAACTATAGTCTTAGCATTTAATTTTCTATAATCAACACATAGTCTAATGTTATTGTCCTTCTTCCGGACAATCACTAATGGAGAAGAGAATGGCGAATTACTAGTCTCAATGATTCCCAGAGACAACATCTGTTCAAGTTCCTTAGTAGTTTTAGCAAGGAAATGTAAAGGAACAGAATAGGGATGTACACGAATAGGTGTATCATCATTGAGAGTAATGTCATGACTGATAGCCGATGTGCGACCCGGGACGTCAGTCAACACATCTGGATAAGATTGTAATAGATTAGCAATCTGTAGACGCTGTTGCGGTGTAACCGTTGAAGAGATGGTTACATCCCGCCAAGATTCAGTAGGTTGAACTACTGGTACAGGTAACGGTAACTGTACCTCAGGAAAAGAAGATTCTTCTTCCTGGATGACAGATAAGTTAGTATAATGACAAGTGGATACTGTGTTGTCATCTAGTTCATGAAAAATTGACTGTAAGTGTTCAGGACGTGTATGAAATTGCTTGAGCATGTTAATATGAAATATCTTTTTGTGTCCCTTGATATCTAAGACGTAATCAACGTCGGAAATTTTATCAATGACTTTGTAAGGACCATTCCAAGATATCAATAATTTATTGTTATTGTGAGGAAGTAACACATAAGCCTCGTCGCCTGGGAATAATTGGCGTAATCGTCGAGACCTATTGTGTAGAGATCGAGCCTTAGCTTTTGCAGCCTCAGAAGAAGCTGTTGCCAACTGGCAAGACTCAATAATGTTCTTCCGAAGATTAATCACATATTCGTAAG
The DNA here is from genome assembly GCA_024509875.1 of Oreohelix idahoensis. NCBI lineage: Eukaryota > Metazoa > Mollusca > Gastropoda > Stylommatophora > Oreohelicidae > Oreohelix > Oreohelix idahoensis. The sequence continues at coordinate 55,881 of JAMPIV010007750.1, forward strand.
ATGACTGAGTGTCCTGAGTCATCTCGTCGTCAATTAATAAGTCTTTTATTAGTCCCATAGGACCTCTTGGGGAGCACCAAAAACTAATTCAAAGGGAGAGAAGCCAGTTTGTTCATGCGGTACCTCCCGATAAGCAAATAGAACAGCTGGGAGTGCTCTGTCCCAGTCATGAGGGTGCTTAGCAGTAACCTTATGTAGTAGTTGTTTAAGTGTACGGTTAAGTCTTTCAACCGCACCATTACTCATCGGATGATAAATACTACTTAAATTCCTATCAATGTCCCAAGTTTTCATGACTTCCTTCATGGTGTCAGATATAAACTGTGACCCATGGTCTGATAAAAGTTTTCTAGGAAACCCTATTCTAGAAAAGATGAGATGTAGTGCATCAGCTACATCTGTGGTAGTGGTGGTCTTTAATGGGATAGCTTCTGGCCATCGTGTGCACAAATCAATGCACGTAAGGACGAATCTATGTCCTCTGGCCGATGGTAGCAATGGACCAATAATGTCTATTGCCATCTTGTCAAAAGGTCTCACTGAGATATCGCAAGCCTGAATAGGCGCCGTGTGAAAAGCTCCACGTGCTTTCACTTCTTGGCATGTAGTACAGGAACGTACATACTGCGAAATATCTCTTGACACCCCTGGCCAAAAGAATGAAGACAGTACTCGAGATCGTGTTCGAGTATATCCCATATGTCCAGCACAATGTGAGTCATGTGCATGTTGAAGAATGTACCGTCTAAAAGTATACGGGACCATAACTTGTTGTTTCATTTGTGATTTGTCATTAAAACATCTAATCAATATGTCATTTTTAATAACAAAACAATGTTTGTTATTATTACCTGAGGATAGATTGTCAACTTTATCAACCAACTTAAAAAATTTTTTTTAAAGATTTATCCTCTTTTTGTTTGGTTGCAAATGTTTCCCTGTCAATAGGTGAATTGACTATAAATTCCTCTTGGTTGTCTGCATCCATTTTATTATCATCAACTTTCTCCATGAGTTGAGTCTGCGCTCTAGTCGTCACGGCGTTTCCAGTGCATAGGTTATGTTTCTCCCATTCTATAATCTCATCTGGAGTACAATCTTTACTGCCGTGTATACGACCGACCATCAAATCAGCTATAGGCTTTTTTAGCATACATACTTTTACGTTCCCTGTGAAGAAAGGAGTGTTAACATGAATAATAGCTGTGGGGTAAAACTCTATTGTTCCACCAAAAGTCATGCAACGGACATATTCCCCTGTTGCACAGCTAGGATGTACCAGCGACTGTCGTACACCAATCGTTGTGGATCCCGAATCCCTCAACACTGAGACGACGGATCCATTAACTAATCCCCTGTTAAAAATTAGTAGGCCTGTTCCATCGTTGACTGCAAGACCTACCTGTGGTATAATATGTCCGCAGTTGAGCACTGTTTCTTTCGCCTTCTGAAAAATAAGATTGCATTGCTGGCAACTATTTGCCACATTATAATTAATAGCAAAACATGCAGCAGAAGACTGTGTTGTATTATTGTCAAGTGGGACCTGAGCTATAGGGGTAGTATTATTTGTAACTGCCGCCCCTGTATTATGGTTGTAATGAGATGATCCCCGAGAATGAGATCGATTCCGAGTATAATTGTTAGAATTATCTCGTCGTCCTCTATAGCAACTATTATCTCGATGTCTCGAGCCATGATTATTACCATTCCAGTTATTATTATTATTGGGAGTATGTGATCGATTATAATGAGTGTTATGTTGACCATTGTGGTAGTTTGTTTGAGGTGAATAATTTCTATCTCGTGATCTACCTCTGTTGAACTCATTTTTATTGTTGAAATCATTATTATGTCCCTTCTGAAAGTTAACATTGTGATTTCTTTGGAACCTGCTTCTGTCTACACTGTGATGTCTTTGTTTGTTATTGTGATTGTAGGTCATATTAGACGCCACAGGTAGAGGTTCTCTTAATGAGGAGTTAGAAATGGTTGCATTCGGATGTGCCGAACAGTAGTTTAAAGAAATTTTTTCTAACTCATCCATAGTACCTGGTTTACGCTCCTGCAAATATGCAAAAAATGGCTGGCTAACCGAAGATAATACCTTATCCCGCAGTAGTAAATCAACTAATTTGTCGTATGATTTGTTGACTTCTGCCAGTTCAACCCATCTATTAAATGTATTGCGTATGTTCGCAATGAATCCTGCAAAATCCTTTGGAGATTCTGGTAAAATTCCCTTAAATTTCAACCTACAGTGTTCCTCGTCCAGGTGAAACCTTCGTAAAAGCAAGGACTTAATAGCACCGTAGTTATTAGCTATTGATGGGTCAGCATTTTGAGAAGCTGTCAGTGGTTCTCCAACCAAGAATTCATTTAATTTGAGTACCCATGACTCTTCAGGCAAATGGTTAGATTTGCAAGTCTGTTCAAAACGTGCCAGGAACGATGAAAGGTCGTCGACGTTCAAGTTGAGAGTGGGTAATTTAAAGTTGTAGAAATGTTTAGGTTGGCTGGCTGATGATCCATTTTGTGCGTTATTATTCTGGTTTGCATCAGCACTTTGTGCTTGTAATCTTGCTGTCTCCAATTTAATACGCGCCAATTCCATCTCTTGTTGTAAAATAATTTCCTCTCGTTTCAATTTATTCTCTTCTTCCTGTCTGGCGATTGTTCTTTGCTCTTCTCTTTCACGTTGAGCAATCTCTCTCAACCTATTTTCCTTGGCAATTTGCTTCATCTCAAGTTCTGCTTCCTCTTTCTTTAATGCTGCCTTTTGTTCCTCTTCCTCTTTCTTTAATGCAGCCTTTTGTTCCTCTTTCTCTTTCTTTAATGCTGCTTTTTTCTCTTCTTCCTCTCTTTCATATTTTTCCAGTTCTGATTCAGCAAACTGACGAAGTTCTTGAGATTTATAACCATATTCACGACCAATCTTAACGAAATGGTCTATAGTAAGCATTTTGACTTTTATCTGGTAAGTAATTATTGATAATTACTGATTAAAATAGTCAATAGTAGCTTCAGAGTAATTATTATACTTACTCAACTTAGAAATATTCAATATAAGTAATCACAATAGTACTGAACTTAATGTCTAAGTTCAACTAATAGACAATATTTTGTAACAATATTGTATCTAAATAATACTATATCATAAATAGTTATGATATCTGTTAAATATAATGTAATTATATCACACAATTAATCTCAATATCCAATAATGTTGGGTATAATTCCTAGTAATTATATTGTTCAATGTACTAAGTCACTCTCTTAGTACCAGAAAAGTATATTAAATAATATACAATGGGTCTATTACCTCAAAGGTAGCTATAAGATTATTTTATTTTGTCAATATATATATTATATTATTATGCCCTAGGCATCTATGATAAATTGTAGTGCTACTTTCTTGGACTATCACTGCATAATTATACAATGTCCCATATTAACCTTAATTATCAGAAAAAATTAATTAAATTAAATTACAAGTGTATTATTGCATATAATAGCATATTATTAATGTAATATTAATATATATCATGAGGATAAACAAAACAATGATGCAACTAAAAGGTACAAACAATGTTAAGACGCAAACAAGACATTTTCACAATTAAAATGAATTTATGAACTAAATAAAATAAGCGGAAATGTCACAGACCAAATGAAGGGCAAGGTCTGACCGGAGGTCAACTGAATATTCAAGGTACACACAAAAAAAAAAAATGACTGCGAAAAATGATGACGTCACAGGACTCATAACGGACGAAAATTTAACAATCATAAAATAAATGATAGTCAGAGGAGACTGGACGAATAGTAACGAACATGGTACAGAACTGAATAAAATTATTAACTGAGTACGAATAAAATACACCAATTATCTACGGGACAGTACAGCTAACGCAAATCGTCAAACGATAGCAGATTTGGACAACAAGTCCAATGTCAAACCTCAATGGGGTTTCCAAAGGTGCGATCGTTTAACTGCCCTAAGAAACGACCGAAATTAATTCAGGCATCGTGAGAGCCGCAGAATTTAATTTCAGTTCATCCTCCCTACCTCCCACGAATTAACAACACATTAAGACAACAAAAATTACATTAAACATAGATAAAAACATGCCGATGTAGGCAGAGGACAATGGACTTAGTTAGCACTGTTTGCAATACCAACAGTTAAACACCTAGATTTATCTTTACCGTTGCTTCGATCAGTGCTAGCGGTCGTCAACAGCTAGGCTAAAGCCCCTGACTGTCTGCTCCTATAGTCCATATCATGTGTTGGCTTCAAATGGCTTATGTTTTCTTTGGTTAGACTTAGAAACGGCTGGTTTCTTCGACAGATCACCTACACGATTTTCAGTGACGTCACGTTGTTAGGTATTATAATGAGTACTGCGTCACGTCAGCCTCGTACTGGTCATGTGATCGAAACTTGATCGTAAACATTTCATTCGAAAGTCATGAAGAAATTTTTTTTGTCGTCCCCAGACACCGGACACCACTGTTGCGTGGTGGTTTGCTCTGAACAATGTTCCATGTGTTATGAATAAAACAATTATAAAATTCTGGCCATTGTTTTCTTCCTTGATATGTTAGTTTTAGTGCATCGTGCCTTTGATGGAAGATTAAGCGAATGCTGGGGTGGAAGATTCCAAACAATACTTGAACTTTGGAATACGATTGATTTGATAAGTCATTTCATTGAGTCCGTACATTTAATTCACATGTACACATTTCAAATAGGGACAGAACATGAGTCATGCATAAATTAATCAATGGCGTAGACTGCTGTTTTACGTGTCAATGTCCGTTTAAGGATACAGAGCAGTAATTGTCGTCAGAACATCACAGCTATATGCACGCGCAGCTAGACATGGCTACCTGCCGACAGTGAGACTGCGAGTCTGAATATATTCATACGAATTTGACGATTATTCTTCTCCTTCTGAGAATTCTAGTTAAAATACTAACCTCCATAAATTTCCCTCTCATAAAGAGTTCTAGGACTGACCTGGTCCATCAAAAAATACACATATAAATGGCTATATCATGCCATTGCATTGGAAGGTTAGAACAACGCAGCTATTCAGCTTGGCGGTCAAGTAACAAAGGGTAGCGTTTCTTAGTTACCGACTGTGTCCTAAACAACGCTATACACGTCATAATCGATCGTGTATGGAGCGTTCAAAATTGAAACCTCTATCGCAATATATTAAATGCCTTAACCTCTTACAATTGCACGTCTGATAACCTTTAGCAGACGGCGTTAATATCATATACCGTAACAATCAGCAAGTCCAAATTCGTTAAATATAGCTACTTTTGTCTCGGATACATTTTGTCTGTTGTCCAGTGTAATTAAAGGAAATAATGTCTCCAGAATATCCCACTAAATAAATGGGACAAATTTGAAGTAAACTAATTCTTTAACTACAAGATACCATTATATCAGCATTGATGTGTGTTTTTGTCTGACAGGGTATGTGTTGTAACGGATTGTCTCCCCTACTGTGCAGTAGTGGTTCAACAGTGGCCAAAACTCAAGAGTATCTAATATGGACCTTCAAAGGTGTCTACCTTTGCACATTATTACTCTTGGCAGGGTGGTAGATAGAAGAATAATGATGCTTCAATCTCAAGGGAGTGTTCATAAGATATTTCCGAAGTCAAGAATAATGCTGTATTTGCAGGGCATTGTTAACTTTATATCGGTCCGTCGTCTTTTATGAAGAATTAAGCAATTATTAATTTCAGCTCGTCAAGCCTCCAACCTGATTTACTCAGTGGAATTCTTATTTTTATGGTATAGCGCTGTTTAGAGTGTATTTAGTAAATTTACTGAGACAAACATGCAGTACATTCAAAATGATTAAATCGAAGTTACATTTGTATAATTACAAATAATAAATTTAATAATCATTTAGGTTTAACAAGGTTTTAGAAAATTTGAATAACGATTTAACATAAAGTTGTCATCCCTGTTGTGTTGAGATGAAAATATATAAAGGAGTTCACGTGGCAGCTTATAGGTTTCATTTATCTGCCAATGGAAGGTTCTGCTCACGCTGATGATTTGGTTTTGTGCAGATAGGTCACTGGAGCTGTCGTGTCTCTGTATAATATTAAAGTCACAGCACGTTCCAAGTAAAATCAAGGAGTAACTGCCAAGCTTGTCCCGAGTTTCTAAGACCCTCTGATGATGGTTACTAGTTCTACGTCAGTCCACTTCTACCCTCACTTTGTACGGTCACTGGTACCACCAACAACTATGGTAAAAGAACAGAAACGAAACGCTCTCCTGGGTATTGCGTTTTTCAACCCATAGTTATGGGTCCCCTTCTCTATATTCCACCATCCCACCTACCTCAGAATTTACCCTCGATGAGAATTAAACTTAATCCCTCGAGAGAAAACGTTCGTTACATTTAAATTGAATAACTTATATTTATTTTACATTTAAATGAAAAGGTTAATAGTACAGATAGAATATGTTTACATTTACATCTCCACTGACTGGAAAGTGTTCACAATATAAATCGAATATGTTTTCATTTATATCTACACTTGTTGAAAAGTTCGAAACTTTAATTAATTTTAAAGTGAATATGTTTGCATAGACATTTACACTGGTTTGAAAATGTAAATATTATACTTAGAATATACATCATTTCTTTCACCTTTCCCTTTACACTCCAGACTACTTATGCCTCTTTTTTTTTTTTTTTTTTTTTTTTTCCTGCTGGGCTTTCATCGGCCCAAGAATGTCTGCCAGGCTGGGGAACCTTAGGACTTTTTTAGCTTTCTCTTTCCACAATTTATCAAGGAGCCGTTCAGCGATCAAATTTCCGGCCGTAAACATTTCTTCACGCCGACGCCCGGGTTTGAACCATGAACACCTGGTCGCCAGTACAACGCCGGTTCATAGATCTCATAGCGATTAGCAGTCACCACGCTGAGGTTCATGCTAGCTATACGCTGATGTTGCTATGACTTGGATATCCACTAGCGATTTTCACATATTAATATTCACATGGCAATATATACATATTAGTTCACATGTTAGTAATGAAAAAATATAAAATGTAAAAAGCACAATTTACGCCAATTCTAGCTCAAACTTTTTACTCAGGCACCAGTTAAGGCACTAGCAGATTCTTTTTTACGCGTGTTCTTGGGGTCATTGCTTTTATAAGATAATTCCCTCTATGACTCCGTGTGTTCAGTTCTTCAGATTCATGTTCCTTATTAAAATGGTTTTCCTATGCTCTGTGTCCTTCAAGAATGGTCCACAAAATCCGGTCTGATAAATGGCCATTTTGAATTCTAACTTCTGGCAAGGTCTGGTTGTAGTCTCGGCAAGCGATTTCTCACAGTAAACTAGACTTGCAAAAATTGTCAGATTATTTTGCAAGTCTACTAACGCATTAGGTTTGTTACGATGCTAAGAAAACGCCAATCTCAAACATGCGTGACGTGTGGGGAAATTTAAAATTATTTTGACATGGACAAATTATGTGCATGATGCAGAGGTCATCATCATCATCTCAACCCATAACCCGTCATGGGTCGTAGGGGTGCCATGGTGGAAGCATCAGCAGACAGGGTCCTCCACTGCTCTCTATTCTCAGCAATGCGTACAAGTGTGGAGAAACCGTGTCCTGCCCATTCTTTGATGTTATCAGCCCAGGATTTTCTTTGCCTTCCTCTTCTCCATTTACCTTCGACTGTTCCCTGGAGGATCGTTTTCGAAAGGGAGTCATGACGAGTTACATGCCCAAACCAGGCAAGCTTTCGACGTTTCACTATTGACAAAAGTGGTTCTTGATGGCCTGCATAGGTGTTTATCTTCTCTCTAACATAGACATTTGTTTTGTGCTCTTTATAGCAAATGCGCAAAATTCTTCTATAACATTTATGCTCGAAAGCCTGAATACTTCGCTCCGTATCTGCAGTGAGTGTCCAGCCCTCACACCCATACAAGAGAATAGATAATACAAGTGATTTGTATAATTTGATCTTCACAGGAAAACTGATGTTACTTTTCCAGATCACATTCAACCTTGTCATGGCAGCTGAGGCCATCTCAAGTCTTGTCTTGATTTCTTTATTTGATCTTCCATCACTACATATAGTGGACCCGAGATATTTAAAGGTGTTAACTTCTTCTAACGTTTGCCCATTTAACGTAATGTTGGTTGGAACATGTTTCTTATGGCTATTCACCAATATCTTGCTTTTTTCTATATTAATTTCCATCCCATATGTTCTTGTTACTTTCTCCAGTCTAGAGGTAAGGTCTTGAAGTTCTGATTCTGTTCCAGCTATCAGATCAATATCATCAGCAAAACGTAGATTACACAGAGGTCGGCCTCCAATCGATATGGTTGATTTATAATCGTAGAGAGCCTACTGCATAATATGTTCTAGATAAATGTTAAAGAGCACTGGTGACAGGATACATCCCTGGCGAACTCCTACAGTTGTTTTGAAAAATTCTCCAATGTCATTGCTTGCAAAAACAGCACTGCTTGCGTCCTTGTATAGTGCTTCAATGATATCTATGATGTTGGTATCAAAATTGAATTTTCTCATTATTTGCCATAAACCTTCATGCCAGACTCGATCGAAGGCTTTTGTGAAATCGATGAAGTTATGGTATAAATCATGTTGATGCTGGAGATGTTTTTCGATCAGTAATCTAATATTGAAGATTTGTTCTGAGGTACTTCTTTTTGGTCTAAAGCCAGCCTGTTCCTCTGACAAGATTTCTTCTGATTTCTGTTTTATTCTGTTCAAAAGTATCCTTAACATCACCTTACTTGGATGACTAATAAGGCTAATGGTTCTGTAGTTCTTGCACATTTTTAGATTTCCTTTCTTTGGAAGCGGTATTACTAATGACTGCGTCCATTCTTTTGGCCATTTTTTTTGTACTCCATATCTTCTGGCAAATTGTTGTCATGATTTTTACTATATCTGGTCCTCCATATTTCAAGAGCTCTGCTGGTATATTATCCACACCCGGTGACTTCCCTCCTTTCATCGAACATATAGCCTCTTCCACTTCTTCCCGTAGTATTGCTGCATTTCCGAGTTCTCTGTTTTCGCACTTAATGTTGTTTAATATGCCTAAGTCAGTGTCAAGTTTACAGTTATATAATTCTTTACAATATTCTGTCCACCTTCTCATTACAGCTGTTTTTTCATTGAGCAGAGCCCCATTGCTATCTTCTATGACAGTTACCCTGGGCTGTTGGGGTTTTGATAGTCTTCTTAATGTGTCAAAAACTGCCTTGCTGTTACCTTTTATTAGCCCCGTATTAATGGACTCACATTGATCAGCTACCCATTTTTCTTTGGCCTGTTTCATTTTCTTTCTAATATTTTTATTCACCATACTGTATTGCCATGCTGCTTCAGGAACCTCTTTCTTAACCTTTTTCATTTCTCGCCGTGTATCACATAACTTCAGAATTTCATCTGTAACCCATGGTGTGTTTATTTTCTTTCTTTTACCAAGTATTTCTTTTGCTGATTCAATGAGCACGTCTTTCATGTTCTCTGTGATTGAGTTGATATCATCCTCCAAAAAGTTGAGAGCTGCGAATTTTCCTCCAACAGTTGCCTCAAAGATTCCCGCGATTTCTGGATCTTTCAATTTGTCTAAATTGAATCTTAACTGAGAACATCTGTTTTGATTATAGTTCTTTTTGAGTTTAAGCTTGAGCGTCATCAATACCATGTCGTGATCACTACCAATGTCGGCGCCAGGAAAGGTCCTAGTCTTGGCTTTATTAATGCTGGACTTGAATCTTTTGGATACAAGAATAAAATCAATTTGGTTATGTATATCAGTTTTTGGGGCATGCCACGTTGTTCTTCTTGATAACTTATGAGGAAATAGTGTATTTGCAAGGGTTAGTTTATAGTTGCTGGCAAATTCTAGGTCACCTCTCCCATATATGGTAATAAAACATCCGATTGGCTTGTAGCAAACTCACCAACACATATGTAAACTCATACGACAATGTGTGTCAGATGTAACAACTATTACTTTCATATAAAGTAATGTCTTCAGGAAAGTCGGACAGGAAACAATTATGTCATTTATGTCTGTCCATAAGGTGTCTCACACACGAGTGATCACGTTATCTGTCGTTTGAGTACACACAGCCCGTCTCTTTACCACCTTGCCGAAGACGCAAGATTGCTTTATCAGCGATTAAACAAATACGCAGGGCGATTTTAGTGTTAATCTGTCGTGGCCAAGGTTTGGTACACGAGAATTTACCAACATGACTGCCGTTTCCATATTGCATCGCCTGTCTACTCTCTCAGCAGGGATGGGCAGGTAAACAGACAAGACGAATTATTACTAAAAGGAGTGTAAGAATGAAAATACAACATATCTGCTACATAGCAGAGAAAGAAAAAAAATTGCTGACCATGGAAAAGCACGTAAATAATCAGTACAACAAATGTAACTGAGTAATGCCGTAGTGAAGGAGAGATCGAGATGAGGTCGCCCCAAATCTATCCTGTGACATGTGTGCGTGTTTAAGCGCAAGAGAAAAAAGTGGAATAAAAGTTAGAATTAAAGAATTAAATAAAAAAATATTGGAGATAGGTCAGGACAAGAGTTATGAGAGAGAAAGCATGAAAATGGAGAAAGATCGTTTGAAAAGGATTATGGACGAAAACTGAAGCCACATTAGACTGGTACATGGCGAATGTGGTATCTGAAGCTTAAGTGTGTGCGTAGAAACGACTGCTGAAGAGTGACGAAGAAGATGCTGAGTAATTGCAAACTAGTTACTTGTATTTGATAAGCGCAGGTGATAATATCGTATCTGATAGATTTACATAGCTAAAGAATTATGTTTGATATTATTTCAGGGCGCTATATCTGTCGGAGGCATGGGGCGTGTGTGGGAAATCAACGAGAAGTGGAACAGAATTCATTTCTTCAAGTATGTTCTCCAGCCCGATTTAAAATATATGAACTGCTGATATTGTTGTTGCCTCAGAACTGTAACGCCCTTACATGCCGCATAAAAGGCTCAGACAAACATCCCAACAAGATGTGAAGTCGTACATCAGTCTTGTCGGCAACGTGGGCGACGTTGGAGGAACACACAACGGATAACAATATAAGAAAGCTTGAGAGGCTGGGGCTTTCGTTGCGAATGAAATATATATGAAATCAAAAGAAATAAAAACAAACACATAAGTATGAATCTCTAACTCATATCTTAAGGCAGTCATACATTGCACGGAACTGAAACACGGAAAAGAACAAAAGCGACAACCACGAAGTGGCAAAAATTTCTTAAATACAAGGTAGCATAAGATTAAACTGATATGATAAGATTATCAGTATGGAGCCGATGGAAGGAGACAGACAAATGTCATTGAAACAAATTGAAAAAAAGGATGTTGGTACTGGCTATAAAGCGTCTTGACGAAACTAGTTGATAGCAATACAAGACAATCCTTGTTGAGGGGTCGTCAGAGTGAAATGATTAAAGACATGCCGAAAATACACCGAGGAGGGAATTGGAGACAAGAGGGGCGAAGAAGACATGGAGAGACCTTGAACCTATGACCCAGGACAGGACGGCTTTGAGTGAATTTTTGTTAGAAGGCTTATGTTCCACGGAGAGTTAAAAGGTAATGCATTCATTAACGAATGAATGAGTGAACTAAAAGGCAATGAATAAATTAATCAATGGCCTGTAGTAATTTATGTGTTGGGATTATTAAGATGGGCTAACCAACTTGTTGGATTCAAGACATACGTCTTCAGTTTGTGACACCGCAGTTTAGCTTCTTCTTTTTTCGTCTTAGCCGCTGGCTGGCGAAGCAGTTAGTGGATGGGAAGAAGCGAAGCTCCAGACCGGGTTGGAAGGAAAGTCCACAGGCTCCCCAGCCTCGCAATGACATGTCTTGAAGAGCAGCAACACTTTGCTCGGTGGTGCCCCAACTCTAGTTCATTCTTTGCATCTCTTCTCCGCCTAGTTTTTTTTTTAGCCGGCCTCTCTTTCGCCTTTCTTCTGGGGTCTATAGCATGATAGGTCTGGTGAAGGTTTAAGTCTATTCTGAGGATGTTGCCAACCCAGGTCCAGCGTCTACCAGCTATGATGGTACGCATATGTTCTTGATGGCTCCGAGTTAGCAGTTCTGGTTGCTGATGGTGTTCGGCTAGAAAATTCAAAATATTTTCCTTCGGCATGTTGTGTGACAGTTTGGACAATTCCTTTTAAGATACTCTCCAACATTCTGCACCGTACAAAAGTACATAAATTATGTAACTCGTATATAAATTTAATTTATTGTTTGTGCTGTACTTGGTAGATTTCCAGATATTGTTTTTGACTTGCAAAGGATATTCTGTCTTTATTCATTCGGTTACTGATATTTCTATTTGTTTCGTCATCTGGTGTCTTGAATTCCTATTAACGTTTGTTAACATTTCAGATATTTAGCATCAGAATACACTGACAACGTTCTGGTGTAAGCTAAGAAGACACAAGGTACTATGAATAATATCTATGGATTTTAGCTGAGAATGAATCATCTGTGTTAATGAAAACACTGATTACAACGTTTCCTCTGTAAATGTTTTCTCAGTGACAGCTTACCTTGATGTCGTGGGGGAAAATGTCTTTATAAACGATAGATCAGTGTAGCATCGTTGTTTTTTTGCTGGTGTACTGTGTTGTTGTAATGGTCAACTCACTAACCCGAACACAGTGGTGGACAACAAGTCGCCTGGTCTGTAATGTATTGAAGCCTTGACAAGGAATGTTGACAAAGAGTGTGAGTGTAACTGTCAGTAACGCGAATGGAAGAATGGTACAGAAGAGTTGACAACTTGGTGATAACACACTCATGCACTCATGCTAGAAGTCACTGATGCAGATTGTTGTACGTTTTTTGTATTTAATAGACACATACTCTTGGACAACACGGGATACAGTCATAGTAACATTTTGACATAAATTCAATAGGCGTTGGATAGTAGATCATCTTTCATATTGCATAATTGAGTGGCAACATCAGTAATGTATTCAGGCAGCATATGAATATATATTATGGGACGACAGTAGGCAGACGTTCTAGTTGTCTGTCGTCGCATACTCAGTAAATGTACATACATGAATAATAATAGCGGTTCGTTGCTAGAACCTTTTCTTGATAGTAATAATGTTATTTCATAATAACGGAGTTCCTTGATGGTAAGATCTCCGATCCACTGTCTGATAATAAGAGTTAGATTCTGTTCTCAGGCCAGTGATGCACCATAATGATAGTACTTCAAAGATGGCCACCTTCTTTGAGTTTCACTCACTCGTCCAACAGAAGGATAATAATAAAGCCAAAGTTAATTCAACATTTGAATATATATATATATATATATATATATATATATATATATAACTCCATATAGTTTTCCATCTAGCTCTACATTAATAGAGTTGTTCCATGTAGATAGGAATACTAGTGGAACCTGTCATCTTCAACTGTGCATATGGACGACCAACGACGTTCGAACTAGGTTGTCATCTAAACCTAACCGAATGAAGGTCATCAAAGAAAAGAGGGTCTGGCTTTACCTGGAGTCCGAATTTAAACATAATAAAGTACATGAGAAGAAGCTCTGACACAATACTCTAGCAGAGACCTTCCCTCCTTATGGAAAAATCATCCACAAATCACTTTTTAATCATAACAGGACCAGCCCTAGAAAAACACTCAGCCATTATCGGCGGCTACTTCGGAACTCTCTACAACCCAGTAGGACTACGAATACCTGCGCCAGATTCCGGCACAAAGAATATAGTCCGACCTAACCATACAAAGATATATAATATAAAATTGAATCTTCTTGCACTAGACAAGTAGTACACATGAATTCGGACCATAAACATACTAAGCAAAATTAATCTATTTTCTGGCCCTAACAAACGAGAACTGACATGAATTCAATTATTCATACGTCGAATCAATATCAAGAGAGATCATCCATATAATCAAACGTATAAATCAATCATGGATTATCTAGCTTTACCAAGGGAAGTATTTTCGTACCCAAATAAATACAACTATATATTTTCCATATTACATAGACGAAGTAATCCGTGTGTCGCATAATTCCATACAAAATAATATGTGTATGTAATATGCGCAACAGATTACCACACCCCCCGGGAAAAAAAATGGTACATTTTTTTGAAATACATCCAGGAGCATCATACAATAGGCTCAGAACGCAGGAATAACAATGCGCAGATGATAAGCATTCCAAAACAAATGTAACGCCCAATGTAAGGCTAAGTCGTCCTATGATACGACAAGTTAGAATATATCTTAGGATCTCAGAGAAAGTCTTTCTCTGAGTATAAATATTTCCAGAGAGGTGTCACCAACGCATACTACAATACTGGCAAAGTCACAATTTCTACAATAATTTATCCAAAAATCTTTCATCTTAGGTATTTTAAAATCATGATTACCAAAGAAGAAGAACATCAAAAGATCAGCGGTGAATATACATCAATTAACCGCTAAGTAGTGATACAATCAATATATGATATATTACATATGTGTACACACTTTAAAATAGGAAAACAAAAACTGTAGTAAAGTTAGACATGTTAGAAATGTCAGGATCTAACAGTTAGGTGGAATCATGTGGGCATCTAGACAAAATGTCTGCCATCACATTTTCTGACCCACGGATAGCTCGCACCGAAAAATGAAAAGGCTGAAGAGCAATCGCGTATCGCGTTGATCTCGCGCTCTTCAGATTTTTACTCTGAATAGCAGTAAGAGTTTTCTGGTCAGTTTCCACAATGAAATGCGCGCCAAGAAGAAATCTTTGAAGTTTAAGGATTGACAAAACCATAGCCAATAATTCGCGGTCTAGGACCGAGTAATTCTTCTCCGCGGCATTTAGTTTTGGAGAAATATACATCACAGGATGCAGAGTCCCAGAGTACTCTTGCATTAGTGCTGCTCCAATCCCTGTGGATGAAGCGTCACTACGAAGAACAAATGTCTTATCTGTAGTAGGTAACACTAAAATAGGTGAAGTAGAAAACATAGTTTTAACTTTATCCAAAGAGGATTGACATTCCTGCGTCCAATGGACTACATTAGGAGACCCTTTCTTTAGCAAAGAAGAAAGAGGTGACATGATCGAGGACAGATTCGGAATGAATCGTCCGTAAAATTGTATTAGACCCAAGAGACTTCGCACTTGCTTTTTAGTCTTAGGAATAGAAATGTTAAGTATTTTACTTGTATTATGGTCTTCTGTTTTTAGGAAACCATGACCAACCCGGTGACCTAAGAAAGATATTTCGCTAAAACCAGTACATGCTTTAGATGGTTTCGCTGTCAGGTTATGCTCGCGTAGGATAGACAATAGTTCATTTAACCCGTTATAGTGATCTTCCCAAGTATCACTGAAAAGACAGATGTCATCAAGATATGCAATGACATCTGAGCGATGAGATACGATTCGACGCATCATGCGTACGAATGTTGCAGGAGCGTTCATAAGGCCGAAAGGCATGAAATTCCATTGGAATAGACCCCTAGGTGTCGAAAAAGCAGTAAACGGCTTGGCGTGTTCGGATAGTGGAACTTGCCAATATCCCTTAGACAAATCAAGTTTAGTGAAGAAATGAGATTTTGATAGTCTAGTAAGTAGCTCTTCTAGTAAAGGCATAGGTTCAGCATCAAATTTCGTCACTTGGTTTAACTTGCGATAATCAACGCACAGACGTATGTTATTGTCTTTTTTTCGTACAATAACCATCGGCGAAGAATATGTTGATGTGGATGGTTCAATTATTTTTAAATCTATCATCTCATCCAACTCTTTCTCAACCTGTGCTTGAAAATGTATCGGGATAGGATACGGTCTGACCCTTATAGGATTATGGTCAGTAAGAATAATGTCATGTTCAATGACATCAGTTTGACCAGGAATGTCAGTAAGGACATCCTGAAATTGTTGTAACATAGTAGAAACTTGTTTCTGATTCTCCTGGAGATAATTCGGGAGAAATCGCAACATCTTTCCATGATTCATTATAGTGAAGCGGAATCATCGGAAAAGGCAAATTCACATCCGAGAAACTCGTTTCCTCATCCTGTATTACTGACAGTGATGAGTAATGCCCATGTTGGACTGGAGAATCGTCCGTTGCCTGGAAAACAGGTTGTAAATAATCCGGACGTTCATGGAATTCCGTGAGCATGTTGATGTGGAAGGTTTTATGCTTTCCATCAATATCGACAATATAGTCGACATCGGAAACTTTTGATATTACATCATATGGATCTTTCCAAGAAATAAGAAGTCTGTTTTCCCTACAAGGTAGTAAGACAAATGCTTTGTCTCCTGGACAAAGTTGTCGTAAGCATCTCTTCTTATTGGCAAATTGCCTTGCCTTCTGTTTGGCAAATTCAGAAGAAGCAGTTGCCAATTTGCATGCTTCAATAATCTTGTGTCTAAGCGCAATGACATATTCGTAAGAGGATTTTGTGTCATCGACAATATTATCAGCAGTTATGAGATCATGAAGTAAGGACATAGGACCTCGCGGTTTCGCGGCAAAGACAAGTTCAAAGGGAGAAAATCCTGTATGTTCGTTGGCGACCTCTCTATATGCAAAGAGAGCCGCGGGTAAAACCCTATCCCAATCCTGAGGATGATCTTCTGTTATCTTACCTAATAGGTTTTTGAGAGTCCTATTCAGACGTTCTACCATCCCATTAGACATAGGATGATAAATACTACTTAAAAATCTCTCTATCTTAAGAGTCGACATTACTTGAGACATAGTATCCGATATGAGTTGGGTACCATGGTCCGATAATATTTCTGCTGGAAATCCCAGACGAGAAAATATTAACCAAAGAGCATCTGCAATATCAGCAGTAGTTATGCTCTTTAGAGGAACAGCCTCTGGCCAACGTGTGCACATGTCAACACACGTCAAGATAAATTGGTGTCCTCTAGCAGACTTTATTTTAAATGGACCGATGATGTCTATCGCCATCTTTTGAAATGGTCGAATTGGAATATCTGCAGCCTGAATAGGTGCAGCATGGCGTGGACATTTGGATTTAATTTCTTGACATACCTTACAAGATCGACAATAGATTCGTATGTCCTTGTTCACAAACGGCCAAAAGAAAGACGCCAGTACTCTTGATTTAGTACGGGAAAAACCCATATTCCCAGCACACTAAGAATCATGAGCGTGCTGTAAGATTTTCACTCTTATATTTTTGGGCACTAGAATTTGAGAATGAGCGGACTTAGCGGAGTCTTGTACCATACGCACAAGTACGCCATTCTTCATCGTAATCCAAGATTTACGATTTGTGTCTTTATTCGGATCACCTTTTGTTGCCAGAGTAAAGAATTTCTTTAAAGTAGGATCATCTTTCTGCTGTTTTATAAAGGAGTCATGGGAAATCTCCAAGGGATCATCTTGGATCTGCGCATCATTGTCTTCAGAAGGTGAAGATTGCGGCATGTTAAGAGATTGAGCCCTAGTGACTACTGCATTAGCAGATTGCATATTATTATTTTCCCACTCAGAAATTTGTAGTGGATTGCATTCGTTCACTCCATGTATGCGACCGATGATAAGATCAGAGATCGGATTCGGCAGAAGACATGCTTGCACATCTCCTGTAAAGAAAGGAGTAGCAATATTGATAATGGCAGTGGAGTACTTCTCCAATGTGCCACCAAATGTTACGCATTTGATTACTTTTCCCGTGGCTCGGGAAGGATCTACGAGTGACTGCCTCACTCCAATGGTGGTGCATCCCGAATCAAAAAGGTTTGATACCGGAGTACCATCTACTAGACCTCTATTGAAGACAAGAGCACCTCTTCCATCATGCGCGACTGACGCAGGCAGAGCGGGGAGAGGATGACCACAGCTTAAAGTGGAAACTGTGGTTGGATCGAATAATGTTTTGCATTGGGAGCACTGAGATGCTCTACCAAAGTCAAACGCAGAACATCCTACATTATTAGAGTCTTTCTTATCATTATTTTGATTACCGGTTACATGAAACTCTTGCTGTGCAGAGTTAGACTGGTAATGAGATTTATGTCTTCTGTATTGTGATCTACCTCGATTATTATAACCTCTATAGTTATTATTATTTCCTCTGTTATAACCCCTGTTTGGGTTAGGATCATAATATTCATGATCATAATCATCATGTTCATTATAATGAGTATCCCTGTAATGTTGGTTTTGTTGCTTCCATGAAGGAAAACTTGGGTTCCTATAGTGACTCCCTTTTCGGAAATTTCTATAATTATGGGCACCCCTGTATCTAGGACGGTCAGCCCGATTCCAGTTCTTCAAAGAAGAACCTTGATTTGAGTGGTTACCTTGGCTTTGATAACCATTCCAATTAACCTTTTGTGAGATTTATCTTGAGCTCCTTGAGATTTGTGTGAATAATTATGATTGTATTCTGTTGCAGAAGCAACTGGCATACTTTCTTTAATGTTAGTGTTGCTAAGAATCACGTCAGGGTGTGCCGTGGCATATTGGTCACAATATTCTTCCATTTGTTTTAATGTACTAGGTTTACGCTCATGTAAGAATTCTAGGAATGGTTTATTCACTGAAGACATGATCTTGTCTCTGAGTAATAAATCCGTAAGAGCCTCAAATGTTTTCTGTGTTTTGGATAATTCAATCCATCGTGAAAGTGTAAGTCGTGCTTTTGCAATGAATTCTGAGAATTCTACACCTACCTCAGGTTTCATTGTTTTAAACAAAAGGCGATAACCTTCCTCTGACAATTGGTATCTCTTTATCAAGGCTGCCCTAATAGCATCATAATTATCCTTGTCGGCCTCTTCAACCAAACATAACTTAGTCAGAGAATCCCCTTTTAGATTTTCAGACAACTGATTCACATACTGTGATTTATCCACATTATGAGCTCGACAAGCACGTTCAAATCTATTAAGCCAGAATGTTATGTCATCATTGGCAGAGTTGAACGCTGGTACCTTGACCTTGTAAATAAAGGGTTTACCATTACCACTAGATGCCTGATTAACATTACTCATACTTGTCAATCTTAATTTCTCTAACTCAAATTCATGTTCTCTTATTGCTTTTTATCTTCAGCTTCTAATCTTTTTTGTTCAGCAGCAGCAGCAGCTTCTCTGTCTAGTCTTTTTTGCTCAACAGCAGCAGCAGAATCTCTGTCTAGTCTTTTTTGCTCTGCCTCAAATCTCCTTTCTTCCACCTGCATCTGCAATTTCTTTTGTTCAGCAGCAGCATCAGCTTCTCTGTCTAGTCTTTTTTGTTCAGCAGCAGCTTTTTTCTCCTCTGCAGCAGCTTTTCTTTCCTCAGCAGCAGCTTTTCTTTCCTCAGCAGCAGCTTCTAATCTTTTCTCTTCTGCAGCTAATGCTTTGTCATATTGAGCAATTGCCCATTCTTCTAAGTCTTTACCAGTCTTATCAAAGGATTTTCCCTGTGTAATAAAGTAATCTAATGTAGACATCTTGTCTTATGTTACGTGCAGTCTTTGATATTTTACAATATTATACATTGGTATACTTGTTATGTTCGCAAATATTTTGTAAACAAAATAGATTCATTTTAGTGCTTAAGGAAAAGTCATTATTGAGTTACTTCCCTTGAAAGGACTTTCGATCGAACTCCGCGGATGAATCCAGTTTTACTGCGATTTATTCTTTGTTTGGGTAGTAATAGATTGTTCTTGCTTCAGAATATCTATGGCCTGAATTTATGTGTATTGTTTGTCTGTGTAGGACGAATCTGTCTTATATCTGTATATCTTTACATATCTAAGTCGAACTATATGTTCTGTTGTCTCTAGAGAGGTCAAAGGCTGTTCGGCGGATGTGTCGCGAGAGAGGTGTGTTTTGGCTTCGCCCTGATGGGCTGTGTTTTCTATGTCGGCTTGACGCCGGGGAAAAAAGTGATCTCAGTGGTTTTTGGGGAAAGTGATAGTCGTCTAGACCTATCGTGTATGCTTTACCCCAGTGTTCATTCTTATTGCCAAGGAATGGCAAAATCATATTTCTGAAAACCAAGGTAATAAAGATACTCTTTTGAACTCTCGTACGAAGCCACCTTTTTTCGATAGGGATGATTTGTACGTCTGAGAGGATACATCTAACTAGATAAAAAAAAAACGATTCTGATTCCTAGCAGCACTATATCCTGTAGAATGCAGTCAATTGTTCATGATCAAATCTACAGAGCAATGAAATGTTTAATGAATGACTAACTTTAGGACAGATTCATTATCTGTATCCAAACGTGAGTGACAGCTCACGAGTGAAGCCATCTTGGAACCAAACATGTAGTGACTTTCAAGAAGAGAAAAGGGATGCCCGTATTATCGCTTGATTAGTCCAGAGATCACTGCTACACATGAGAACCCATTGCTAGCGGTTCAATATAATTATATGGAAAAATCTGTGCTGGACATTATGTTAAGAATCTTCGCTAGACGAGATTAGGTCTAGAAGCCATCTTGGATATTGTTTATAATCTGACGTGCTTTGTCAGTAAACTCAATTGATATATATATATATGGGCAATACTGAGTGCTTGGCTACTAACAGTCCATTATACTATTATTCTACATGAGTGCCCATGTATCATAACATTGCAAGACCATTTATCCACTGTACCATGATGTATTATGCCAACCTGTGATTTGTCACTATCTGTGCTGTCGAGTGTGTACGTCCAATTAAACTTTAGTAAAGGTACACAGTCGTTGGTGTCGATGACTTCCAGCCATACATGAGTGTGAGAAAAGAACATTTGTCAACACCACGAACTCTTCCTATCATTCGCACATTATACACTCCATCTATGTCTACACACCACTGCGTAGGTCAAGTTGACATTCCATACTCGAACCACGAGCAACACAACAACACAGTATTTAACTCTGGTGATGTTCGAGCGAGCTTCAGATTTCTCAGCATGTCTCTTGCTCAGGGCAAGGGTCTTGTATTAAGAGTTTATCAACTGATGATGATGATGTCTACTTCCATCCACTTATATTTATCATTCGGTGGACATCATTAATAAAAAAAGATCCTTATCAACTGGTGGACCAGCTTTCTGGGTTTGACCTCGCAGAAGTTCAGAAGTCAACAGATTACCGATACCAGACCGTTTCCTGTGGCTGATACGACACACTTGCAGTATTGGTTTGCTCTTTGTCAACACTTCGTCACGTGACCTGTCAAGTGAATGCAGTATGTAGGTCAGAGTTGTTGACATTTTTACATTAGACATTACAGAGTTTCACAGACCAGTTGGATCAATTCTTGTCAATGTTAACAGGAAGACAGTATTATTGAACTAAGAAGTCCTATTTTCATCGATGGATCTTCTTGTTTTCTATATATGAACTTTAATATTTAAGGCCAGAATATATATATTTCAATAAAGTGGCAGTTTATTTATTTTACAAAAATAACTTTGCCATTACTGTAAAACTGAGCCTATTTTGCAACACATTACACACATGATATATGTATTTATGATATGTTACATGTTATTTGTTTGTATAGTATGTTAGTTTATATGTCAGCGGGTTGTGTTTAAGGTTGGGCGGCGTCCTCACAACAGAATATCCCACGTCATAGAGGGTCCGTTGTGGGCGTTTTCTATAGGTGCAATTTTCTTGATTGAAAATTTGCTTGCAACAACTAGTTGCTATTTGTGTTAGCTGTGAAGACTGTAGTTATTGTTATTTTTGTAATATTTCTTTGTTCTTTAGTTTTGTTTTGATTTGTTTGTAATTTGTTGGTCTAACCTTTTCTATCTTTCAGTTCTATTCACAATTTATATTCATATACTGTGACGTCATTTGTGTTGTTATCCCTTGCAGATTCAGTGATTATTTTCATTGATTTCCCTATTTGATTTATTTTGATTTCTGCAAACGTTTTCGTATTGTCAGTCCTATTTGTACTTTATGTATTCTGTTGGTTGACATATGTTTTATATAGGTATATTTCATAAGACACTATTACCTGTGCACTGCACTTGGATTATGGTATAAACCAGTACCTGATTATTATTACTGTTATACAAGACCTTATTAAGGCTTGTGACCCACAGATATTGGGATAGTATACTGATTAATCAAGTCATTAAGAACTTGTGGTATTATTATTGTTTCAAGTGATTAGTATTATTGTTAGACATCATGTCTACATTAGAATACTTCATTACACAAGGGAAATCCCTTGATAAAACTGGTCAACAATTAGAAGAATGGGCTGTTGCTCAATATGACAAAGCATTAGCTGCTGAAGAGAGAAAAGCTGCTGCAGAAGAGAGAAAAGCTCTGGCTGAAGAGAAAAGATTAGAAAGAGAAGCTGAGGCTGCTGCTGAACAAAAGAAATTGCAGATGCAGGTGGAGCAAAGGAGATTCGAAGCTGAACAAAAGAAATTAGAAAGAGAAGCTGCTGCTGAACAAAAAAGATTAGACAGTGAAGCTGAACAAAAAAAATTAGAAAGAGAAGCTGCTGCTGAACAAAAAAGATTAGACAGTGATGCTGAACAAAAAAGATTAGACAGGGAAGCTGAACAAAAAAAATTAGAAAGAGAAGCTGCTGCTGAACAAAAAAGATTAGACAGAGAAGCTGAAGAAAAAAAAGCAATAAGAGAACATGAATTTGAGTTAGAGAAATTGAGATTGACAAGTATGAGTAATGTTAATCAGGCATCTAGTGGTAATGGTAAACCTTCTACTTACAAGGTTAAGGTTCCACCGTTCAATCAGTCCAGTGACGATATTACATTCTGGCTGGATAGATTTGAACGTTCTTGTCGTACACATAATGTGGATAAATCACAATACGCTAATCAATTAGCAGAAAACTTGAAAGGTGAATCTTTGACTAGATTATGCCTTGTAGGAGAAGCAGATAAGGATAATTATGATGTCATTAGGGCGGCTTTGATAAAAAAAATACCAGCTAAGTGAGGAAGGCTATCGCCTTTTGTTTAAGACGATGGTGCCTGAGACAGGTGTAGAATTCTCAGAATTCACTGCAAAGGCACGTCTCACAGTTGATCGTTGGATTGAGCTTTCCAAAACAGAAAAAACGTATGAAGGACTTATGGATTTGTTGCTCAGAGATAAGATTATGTCATGTGTTAACAAACCCTTCCTTGAATTTATACATGAGCGTAAACCCAAATCTCTAAAAGAAATGGAAGAATATTGTTCCCAATATGTCACTGCACACCCCGACGTGACTTTTGGCAACACTAAGATTAAGGAGAGTATGCCAGTTGCTTCAGCAACACCATACAATCCCAATTATTCACACAGATTTCAGGGACCTCAAAACAGATTTGATAAAAAAGGTAACCATAATAGTTATCAAAACCAAGGTAACCAATCATTTCAGGGTTCTTCTTCAAAGAACTGGAGACGAGCTGATAGCTCTCGACACAGGGGTGGTCATAATTATAGGAATTTCCGTAGAGGAAGTAATTATAGAAACTATCCGGGTTATCCGTCTTGGAGTCAACAAGATCATAATTACAGAGATACTCATAATAATGAATATGATAATGGTAACCAAGGGAACTATGACTCAAACCCAAATAGGGGTTACAATAGAGGTAACAATAACTACAGAGGTGATAATAACCGAGGTAGATCTCAAAACAAAAGACATAAACCACATTTTCAGGCAAACTCTGCACAACAAGAGTCCCATGAAGCCTATAAACAGAGTAAAGATAATAATGATGCTAGTAATATGGCATGTGCCGCTTTTGATTTTGGGAGAGCATCTCAGTGCCCCCAATGCAAAACATTATTTGAGCCAACCACAGTGTCTACTTTAAGCTGTGGCCATCCTCTTCCTGCTCTTCCAGCATCAGTCGCGCATGATGGAAGAGGTTCTCTTGTCTTACATAAGGGTTTAGTGAATAACAATCCAGTCTCTGTGCTATTTGATTCTGGATGCACCACAATTGGTGTTAGGCAGTCACTCGTAGATCCTTCCCGTGCCACTGGACAAGTAGTCAAATGTGTAACATTTGGCGGCACATTAGAGAAATACTCTACTGCTATCATTAGGATTGCTACTCCTTTCTTTACAGGAGATGTACACGCATGTCTTCTCCCGAATCCGATCGCTGACCTCATCATCGGTCGCATTCATGGAGTCAAAGAATGCACTCCGCAACAAATTTCCGCGTGGGAAAGGCATAACATGCAGATTGCTAACGCTGTAGTCACTAGAGCTCAGGCTCTTAATATGCCTAAAACTTCATCTACTGAAGATAATGAAGTGCATAACCAAGATGATCCCCTGGTAATTTCTCGTGACTCGTTTATAAAACAGCAAGAAGATGATCCCACTCTGAAGAAATTCTTCATTCTTGCAACTAAAGGTGATCCGAATAAAGACACAAGTCGTAAATCGTGGATTACAAAGAAGAATGGCGTACTTGTACGTATGGTTCAAGACTCCATTACGTCAAGTCATTCTCAAATCCTGGTTCCCAAGAATTTGAGAGTTAAAATTTTGCAGCACGCTCACGACTCTCAGTGTGCTGGACACATGGGTTTTTCCCGTACTAAGTCAAGAGTCCTTGCGGCTTTCTTTTGGCCATTGGTAAACAAGGACATACGGATTTATTGTCGATCTTGTAAAGTATGTCAGGAAGTTAAATCCAAAGGTCCACGGCATGCTGCACCCATTCAGGCGGCGGACATTCCTATTCGGCCGTTTCAAAAAATGGCCATAGACATTATTGGTCCATTTAAGATCAAGTCTGCCAGAGGACATCAGTTTATCTTGACATGTGTTGATATGTGCACACGTTGGCCAGAGGCTATTCCTCTGAAGAGCATTACTACTGCTGATATTGCAGATGCTCTTTGGCTTATATTTTCTCGTTTGGGTTTCCCCGGAGAGATATTGTCAGACCATGGCACCCAACTAATATCAGATACCATGTCTCAAGTAATGTCTACTCTGCAGATAGATAGATCTTTAAGTAGTATCTACCATCCAATGTCTAATGGTATGGTCGAACGCCTTAATAGAACACTTAAAAACTTACTAGGGAAGATAACTGAGGATCATCCTCAAGACTGGGACAGAGTTTTACCTGCGGCCCTCTTCGCTTACAGAGAGGTACCCAATGAACATACAGGATTTTCTCCCTTTGAACTCGTCTTTGGCGCGCGTCCGCGTGGCCCTATGTCGTTGCTTCACGATCTCATAACATCTGACAATATTGACGATGACACAAAGTCATCCTACGAATATGTCATCGCGTTGAGACAAAAGATTATCGAAGCATGCAAATTAGCAACTTCTTCTTCTGAATTTGCGAAACAGAAGGCAAGGCAATTTGCCAATAAGAAGAGATGCTTACGACAACTTTGTCCTGGTGACAAAGCATTTGTATTACTACCTTGTAGGGAAAACAGATTACTTATTTCTTGGAAAGGTCCGTACGATATAATATCGAAAATTTCCGATGTCGACTATATTGTCGATATTGATGGGAAGCATAAAACCTTCCACATCAATATGCTTACTGAATTCCATGAACGTCCGGATTATTTGCAACCCATTTTCCAAGCAACGGACAATTCTCCAGTACAACATGGTCATTACTCATCACTGTCCGTGATACAGGATGAGGAAACAAGTTTTTCAGATGTAAATCGTCCTCTTCCAATGATCCCACTTCATTCTAGTGAATCATGGAAGAACGTTACTGTCTCTCCTGATTTGTCTCTAGGAGAACAGCGACAAGTTTCAACTATGTTGCAAACATTTCAGGATGTACTCACTGACATCCCTGGACAAACGCATGTCATTGAACATGACATTGTTCTAACTGACCATACTCCTATTAGGGTTAGACCTTATCCTATACCTATACATTTTCAAGCACAGGTCGAGAAAGAGTTGGATGAGATGATAGATTTGAAAATAATCGAACCATCCACCTCTGCATATTCTTCGCCGATGGTTATTGTTCGAAAAAAAGACAATAACATACGTCTGTGCGTTGACTATCGAAAATTGAATCAGGTAACGAAGTTCGATGCTGAACCTATGCCTTTACTGGAAGAACTACTTACTCGACTCTCCAAATCTCATTTTTTCACTAAACTTGATTTGTCTAAAGGATATTGGCAAGTTCCTTTATCTGAACGCGCCAAACCTCTCACGGCTTTTTCAACACCTAGAGGTTTGTTCCAATGGAATTTTATGCCTTTCGGTCTTATGAACGCACCAGCTACATTCGTACGCATGATGCGCCGAATCCTATCTTATCGGTCAGATGTCATTGCATATCTTGACGACATCTGTCTTTTCAGCGATACTTGGGAAGATCACTATTCAGGGTTAGATGAATTGCTGTCTACTTTGCGCGAGCACAACCTGACAGCGAAACCCTCTAAAGCCTATATTGGTTTTAGCGAAATTTCTTTCCTAGGCCACCGAGTTGGTCATGGTTTCCTAAAGACAGAGGACCATAATACTAGTAAGATACTTAACATCTCAATCCCTAAGAC
The DNA here is from genome assembly GCA_024509875.1 of Oreohelix idahoensis. NCBI lineage: Eukaryota > Metazoa > Mollusca > Gastropoda > Stylommatophora > Oreohelicidae > Oreohelix > Oreohelix idahoensis. The sequence continues at coordinate 82,521 of JAMPIV010007750.1, forward strand.
TAAAAAACAGGTGAGAAGTCTGTTAGGTCTTATTCAATTTTATGGCAGATTCATTCAGAATCTATCCTCTATCATGGCACCTCTTTCAACACTTCTAAAGAAAGGTTCGCCTAATGTGGTCCACTGGTCTCAGGAATGCCAATGCTCTCTGGATAAGATTAAAACATTGTTTTCAACACCACCTATTTTAGTGCTACCAACTAAAGATAAAACATTCGTTCTTCGTAGTGACGCTTCATCCACTGGGATTGGAGCGGCACTAATGCAAGAGTACTCTGGAACTCTGCATCCTGTAATGTATATTTCCAGAAAACTTAATGCGGCAGAAAGGAATTATTCGGTTTTAGACCGTGAGCTATTAGCTATGGTTTGGTCGATCCTCAAACTACAGAAATTCCTTCTAGGCGCACATTTCATAGTAGAAACCGACCAAAAAGCTCTTACTGCTATACAGAGTAAGAATTTGAAGAGCTCGAGGTCTACTCGATATGCAATTGCTCTTCAACCGTTTCATTTCTCTGTGCGAGCTATTCGTGGATCAGATAATGTGATGGCAGACATTCTGTCAAGATGCCCACATGATTCCACATAACTATTAGGGCTTAGACTTCTTGATATGTCTAGTTCTATAGTAGTTCCTTTTCTATATCATGATAGATACAAATTTGTAATTTAATAATATAATGATTGTATCACTACATAGCGGTTCATTGATGTTTATTCACCGCTGTGCTTTGATGATTTTTTTCTTCATAAATCATAAATGTAAGATATATAATACGAAATGATGGTATGAATTTTTTAGGCATCGTGTAATTGCCAGAATTGTATTATACTTTGATGACACCTTCCTGGAAAAATATACTTATAGAGAAATAATTTCTCTCAGTTTATGAGACACATTCTCACCAGTCGCTCCATAAGTCGACTTAGCCTCATATTAGGCGTTATATTTATTCCTGATATTTTCATCTGCGCATTATTCATGCGTTGTGAGCCTATTGTACGTTGCTCCTAGATGTATTTCAAAAAAAAAAATGTTCCATTTTGTTTTTTTTCCCGGGAGGTGTGGTAAGACTGTTACGTGCAGTCTTTGATATTTTACAATATTATACATTGGTATACTTGTTATGTTCGCAAATATTTTGTAAACAAAATAGATTCGTTTTAGTGCTTAAGGAAAAGTCATTATTGAGTTACTTCCCTTGAAAGGACTTTCGATCGAACTCCGCGGATGAATCCAGTTTTACTGCGATTTATTCTTTGTTTGGGTAGTAATAGATTGTTCTTGCTTCAGAATATCTATGGCCTGAATTTATGTGTATTGTTTGTCTGTGTAGGACGAATCTGTCTTATATCTGTATATCTTTACATATCTAAGTCGAACTATATGTTCTGTTGTCTCTAGAGAGGTCAAAGGCTGTTCGGCGGATGTGTCGCGAGAGAGGTGTGTTTTGGCTTCGCCCTGATGGGCTGTGTTTTCTATGTCGGCTTGACGCCGGGGAAAAAGTGATCTCAGTGGTTTTTGGGGAAAGTGATAGTCGTCTAGACCTATCGTGTATGCTTTACCCCAGTGTTCATTCTTATTGCCAAGGAATGGCAAAATCATATTTCTGAAAACCAAGGTAATAAAGATACTCTTTTGAACTCTCGTACGAAGCCACCGTTTTTCGATAGGGATGATTTGTACGTCTGAGAGGATACATCTAACTAGATGAAAAAAACGATTCTGATTCCTAGCAGCACTATATCCTGTAGAATGCAGTCAATTGTTCATGATCAAATCTACAGAGCAATGAAATGTTTAATGAATGACTAACTTTAGGACAGATTCATTATCTGTATCCAAACGTGAGTGACAGCTCACGAGTGAAGCCATCTTGGAACTAAACATATAGTGACTTTCAAGAAGAGAAAAGGGATGCCCGTATTATCGCTTGATTAGTCCAGAGATCACTGCTACACATGAGAACCCATTGCTAGCGGTTCAATATAATTATATGGAAAAATCTGTGCTGGACATTATGTTAAGAATCTTCGCTAGACGAGATTAGGTCTAGAAGCCATCTTGGATATTGTTTATAATCTGACGTGCTTTGTCAGTAAACTCAGTTGATATATATATATATATATATGGGCAATACTGAGTGCTTGGCTACTGACAGTCCATTATACTATTATTCTACATGAGTGCCCATGTAACATAACAGTGCAAGACCATTTATCCACTGTACCATGATGTATTATGCCAACCTGTGATTTGTCACTATCTGTGCTGTCGAGTGTGTACGTCCAATTAAACTTTAGTAAAGGTACACAGTCGTTGGTGTCGATGACTTCCAGCCATACATGAGTGTGAGAAAAGAACATTTGTCAACACCACGAACTCTTCCTATCATTCGCACATTATACACTCCATCTATGTCTACACACCACTGCGTAGGTCAAGTTGACATTCCATACTCGAACCACGAGCAACACAACAACACAGTATTTAACTCTGGTGATGTTCGAGCGAGCTTCAGATTTCTCAGCATGTCTCTTGCTCAGGGCAAGGGTCTTGTATTAAGAGTTTATCAACTGATGATGATGATGTCTACTTCCATCCACTTATATTTATTATTCGGTAGACATCATTAATAAAAAAAGATCCTTATCACTTATTAAATCAGTAACCTGAAAAAGTAAATAAATTACTTTATCCCACTTTAATACTCACTTCACTTTCTTAGTCTTAGTCAAAGACCTTGTATGGTTAATACAATAACTTGAGTACCTGTGGAAAATAATATCTGTATATCCCAATGACTGTGGGAGACAAGCCTTACAAAGGTCTTGTATACTTCCTTAATGTAACCAATGATCACTTGAGTACCTGTGGAAAATAATATTTGTATATCCCAATGACTGTGGGAGACAAGCCTTACAAAGGTCTTGTATACTTCCTTAATGTAACCAATGATAATAATCAAGTACTGGTCTGTACTACTGTACTACAGCATAAGTGTATTCAACTATACCTTATATATCATCTGTCAACTAAAGACATTAACAAGGACAAACAAGAAAAGACAATATGAGAACAATTGCAGAAATTAAATAATTTAACTAGGAGAACTAAAGAGAATAGTCACAGAACCTGTGATAATAACTGCAATGAAATCAACAAGACAAATAACGTCACAGTGTATAAACATAAGGGTGTAAAGAACTAAATGATAGGAAAGAGTAGACCAACAAATTATACAAACAAATCAAACAAAAATAAAAAACAGAAAAAATATTACAAAAACAAATATGAACATAGTCGTCACAGCTAACAGAAATAGCAGAAAATTGTTGGTAACAAATTTCCAATTAAGAAAATTTGTACCTATAGAACACTAGAACAAGACCAATATTACTCGGTATTTCTTGTTCTAGTCACACAGAACATAAACTAATTTAATACATAACAAATAACATGTAAACATAAATAGCATAAATGCATATATAATATGATTAAATAATATGGCAATGTGATGTGAATAGAGTGTTGCAGAAAGAATGTGTTGCAGAGAAGGCTTAGCTTTTAATCAAAATAGCTTGCAACTTTATTAAATACTAGGTTTGTTTCTAAACTATTACAGTGTTCAATTTCTTTGAGCACAATAGAAGATCCAGCGATGAATTAAATGCTCTTCTCTGTCCAACAACACTGCAATTCTTGTTAAGCTAAACAATCGCTTCTGTTTGAAGTTGTCTGACAAAATGTCAATAAGCGCTGACCTAGATACCGCTTCTGCTTGACAGGTCAGGTTGACATCGTCTGTAAGCTGTACTGCAAACTTGCCTATTAATGTTTACCTGCTGTATTTGGCGTCAGGAACGGTCTGGTTACAGTAGCTGACTTCTGGCAATGTCCACTGTGTAGTTAGCCCCTGGAATCTGGCCCCCATTGTAGCATGGTTGTTTTTTTCTGGTGTACTGTGTTGTTGTAATGGTCAACTCACTAACCCGAACACAGTGGTGGACAACAAGTCGCCTTGTCTGTAATGTATTGAAGCCTTGGCAAGGAATGTTGACAAAGAGTGTGAGTGTAACTGTCAGTAACGCGAATGGAAGAATGGTACAGAAGAGTTGACAACTTGGTGATAACACACTCATGCACTCATGCTAGAAGTCACTGATGCAGACTGTTGTACGTTTCTTGTATTTAATAGACACATACTCTTGGACAGCACGGGATACAGTCATAGTAACATGTTGACATAAATTCAATAGGCGTTGGATAGTAGATCATCTTTCATATTGCATAATTGAGTGGCAACATCAGTAATGTATTCAGGCAGCATATGAATATATATTATGGGACGACAGTAGGCAGACGTTCTAGTTGGCTGTCGTCGCATACTCAGTAAATGTACATACATGAATAATAATAGCGGTTCGTTGCTAGAACCTTTTCTTGACAGTAATAATGTTATTTCATAATAACGGAGTTCCTTGATGGTAAGATCTCCGATCCACTGTCTGATAATAAGAGTTAGATTCTGTTCTCAGGCCAGTGATGCACCATAATGACAGTACTTCAAAGATGGCCACCTTCTTTGAGTTTCACTCACTCGTCCAACAGAAGGATAATAATAAAGCCAAAGTTAATTCAACATTTGAATATATATATATATATATATAACTCCATAGAGTTTTCCATCTAGCTCTACATTAATAGAGTTGTTCCATGTAGATAGGAATACTAGTGGAACCTGTCATCTTCAACTGTGCATATGGACGACCAACGACGTTCGAACTAGGTTGTCATCTAAACCTAACCGAATGAAGATCATCAAAGAAAAGAGGGTCTGGCTTTACCTGGAGTCCGAATTTAAACATAATAAAGTACATGAGAAGAAGCTCTGACACAATACTCTCGCAGAGACATTCCCTCCTTATGGAAAAATCATCCACAAATCACTTTTTAATCATAACAAGACCAGCCCTAGAAAAACACTCAGCCATTATCGGCGGCTACTTCGGAACTCTCTACAACCCAGTAGGACTACGAATACCTGCGCCAGATTCCGGCACAAAGAATATAGTCCGACCTAACCATACAAAGATATACAATATAAAATTGAATCTTCTTGCACTAGACAAGTAGTACACATGAATTCAGACCATAAACACACTAAGCAAAATTAATCTATTTTCTGGCCCTAACAAACGAGAACTGACATGAATTCAATTATTCATACGCCGAATCAATATCAAGAGAGATCATCCATATAATCAAACGTATAAATCAATCATGGATTATCTAGCTTTACCAAGGGAAGCATTTTCGTACCCAAATAAATACAACTATATATTTTCCATATTACATGGACGAAGTAATCCGTGTGTCGCATAATTCCATACAAAAGAATATGTGTATGTAATATGCGCAACAATCAGCAATGTTTGAACCACTTGAAGTAACATCAAAGAGCTGAGCTCTAAGCAGGTCCAAAATACCAATACAAATCGGCTAGCAAAACAAATGTAAATAAAATATTTGAAATGTATCGCCTAAAGCAGCGTTTCCCAACATGTGGTCAGCGACCCACATATATCTATATATGTCAAAGATGGATTTTGGGGCGACCTCTTTCCGATCTCTCTTTCACTACGGCAGTAATCAGTTACATTTTTTATTGATTTTATTGCGGATTTTGCAGAGTCGCACCCTTTTCTTTCTCTGTCCACTGTAGCACATATTTTGTATTTTCCTTCTTACACCCCTCTCACAGATAGTCATCACGCCTGTTTGTTACCCGTCCCTTCCCTAAACATTTGTAGGAGCGGCTGAGATAATATTATCGACAACTTTGTTGTTTATTCTCTTCAGCGGCCGACATCAGAGAATCATCTTAACACTAAATCGCCCAGCGAATGTATTTAATTACTGATAAGACCAGACTGCGCTGGTCGCAAAGCTGGTAATACGGGATGACACATTTTGGACAGACAGGACTAACAAGATTACTTTCGATAAAGTAATAAGATGTTACATCTTACACACATTGCTGAGAGAGTTTACCGATATGTTTGTGAGTTGGTACACAAGACATCGGAGGTTTGATTGACATACATGGGAAATGTGACCTTTACTTCACGCGCTCAATTATTCCATGTCGGAATATTTTGAAATTACCCCACCCAACATTCTTGTTTGAAACGATTGGCGCTTTCTTAGCTTCGTTTCAAACAGATGCAGGGGAGGACAGTGAATATATCTTGACGCATTTCAGTGTTAAGACACTATGAGATTCATGCTTGCCAAGACAAAACCAGACCCTGCAACACTGAAGCCTACAATTCAGAATTTCCACTTATCAGACTGGACTTTGTGGAACAATCTTGAAGGACTTACATAGCCCAGGAAAACCATTTTAATAAGGAAGGCAGAGGAAACTGAAACACACGGAGTCATAGAGGGAATTATCTTATAAAAGTAACGATCACCATGAACATGTGTAAGAGGCCTAATCAAGTGCCTTCATTCGTCTGAGCATAAAGTCTGCGAGCCAGGATTGGCGTAAGTTGTCATTGTCCATTCTATATTTTTTCATTACTAACAGGTGAACTAATATGTATATATTGCCATGTGAATATTAATATGTAAATATCGCTATCAGTGTAAATGTAAATGAAAACAGATCCAGTTTATATTGTGAATACTTTTCAAACAGTGGAGATGTAAATGTAAACTATTAACCATTTCATTTAAATGTAAAGAAAGTTTCTCTAGAGGGATTAAGTTTAATTCTCATCGAGGGTACATTCTGAGATAGATGGGATGGAAGAATAGGAGCAAGGGGACACATAAGTATGTGTCGGGAAACGCAATACTCAGGAGAGCTTTTCGTTTCTATTCCTTTATCATAGCTTTTGGTGGTGGTACCAGTGAAGATACTAATCTCTGGAACAAAGTGATGGTAGAAGTGGACTGACGTAGAAACGCGGGACCAGCTTGGCAGTTACTCCTAGATTGTTCTGGGAACGTGTTGCACCTTTAAGCTTAACCAGAGACGTGAGAACTCCAGTGACCTATCTGCACAGAAACTACTATTGGCAGCTAAGTGAAACCTATAAGCTGCCAAAGGGAACTTTTTCATAAAACCTACTGTCATTCAATGATGAACATTTTCTTTTAAACTATTCAATTAATTTAACCCTTGTTAAAACTAAATGATAATTAAATCTGTTGTTTGTTAATATACAAATTTAACTTCGATTTAATCATTTTAAATGTACTGCATGTTTGTCTCAGTCAACTTACTAAACACACTCTAAACAGAGCTATACCAGAATAATAAGAATTCTACTGAGTAAGTCAGGGTGGGGGCTTAACGAGCTGAAACTAATAATTGCTTAATCCTTCACAAAAGTTGTCGGCAGATCATAGAATTAACGTGCTCAGACAATGCTGCATTGTTTTCGCTTTTCTAAATATCTTGTGAAGGCTCCATTGAGATAGAAGCATCTTTATTCTTCTATCTACATCTCTGCCAAGAGTAATCTTGTGCGAAGGTAAACACCGTTGAAGCCCATATTAGATACTTGTTGCAAGGTGGTTTGCTCTGAACAATGTTCCATGTGATATGAATAAAACAATTATAAATTTCTGGCCATTGTTTTTTCTTTGATATGTTAGGTTTTTTTATTCAGTGATAGTGCATCGTGCCTTCGATGGAAGATTAAGCGAATGCGGGGGTGGAAGATTCCGAACAATACTTGAACCTTGGAATACGATTGATTTGATAAGTCATTTCATTGAGTCCATACATTTAATTCACAGTTGTACACACAGGATGATCATTTCAAATAGGAGTAGAGCATAAGTCCATATAAGTCATGCATAAATTAATCAATAACGTAGACTGCTGGTTTACGTGTCAATGTCCGTTTAAGGATACAATGCAGTATTGTCGTCAGAACATCACAGCTATATGCACGAGCAGATAGACATGGCTACCTGCCGACAGTGAGACTGCGAGTCTGAATATTTCATATGAATTTGACGATTATTCTCATCCTTCTGAGGATTCTAGTTAATTACTAACCTCCATAAATTTTCCTCTCATATAGAGTTCTAGGACTGACCCTGGTCCATCAAAAAATGCATATATATGGCTATATCATGCCATTGAATTGGAAGGTTAGAAAAACGCAGCTATTCAGCTTGGCGGTCAAGTAACAAAGGGTAGCGTTTCTTAGTTACCGACTGTGACCCAAACAACGCTATACACGTCATAATCGATCGTGTATGGAGCGTTCAATAATTGAAACATCTATCGCAATATATTAAATGCCTTAACCTTTACAATTGCACGTCTGATAACCTTTAGCAGACGGCGTTAATATCATATACCGTAACAATTCCCTGTACACCGGGGAAAAAAAAAATCGATAGATTTTTTTTCAAGATCTATCCGACTTAACAATTTTTCAAAAAAATTTAACACAATTGTGACATATGGCCGACGATGTTCTGAGTAGAACCGTGTTGCGGTCATGTCAACTAACTATTTGTCATAGTCATCTAACATTAATCATATTATATATCAATATTATACATATTATTATATCAACTAAATAAATGTCCAATGTTAATAGTGAATGATAGAATTAAATTAAAGTAAGGTCTGTCGTATTAGTATGTCATATAGGAATTAATTTGACTAATTAACATTAAATTAATTAATTAAACTAAGAGTTAAATTATTAAGGTTCTAATGTAACGCGATGTTATGAGAGAAGAAAAAACCAAATAAGTGAGAAGAAATAGAAAGAAATTCGAATATAAGTTTAACTTAATTGTGTGTGTTAAGTGTTAGTGAATAATAACTATCTAATTTAACTAACTAAATAACGTATAGGTACATTAAAAAAAAAAAAAAATTAATCTAATACTTGTGTGAGATTTATTTTCTCTTTTCATAATTTCTTCTTTTTGTATTTCGTTCTCTTTTTTTGTTCTTTCATTTCATTTTTTTCTCACATTTCATTTTATTGATAATAATTCAATTAAGAAGTTACGTTAACTAATTAATTAGTATAGGATATGATGATCCATCCGTAGTCTTGATCCTGATGAATTCTTTTAGGCAAAAATGTTCAAACGTTTACGTTGGAAAGAAATGTCATTTATCCCAGCATCCAAGAATTAAGTGCACATAGGATAATAAGTTCGACTTGTCGTCAGATATTGTTCCATGATTGTTCAACGAATATTCATATATCGTGCATGGACGTCAGACGAAGCCTCAATGTCAACATGTATACCCCGATTGTCGTTAGTTCAATTCTGTGATGCATATAGTGTTTATAAAGTTTAAATTGAAGGCAAGGTTAGTTCCTTTATAGTTGATATGTTTTAGGAATGTTAATGTTGATTATTCGTCGTCAATAGGATTACGTGACAACGCATCCGCCACAATGTTTTCAGTGCCAGGAATATGTTCAATGGAGAATTCAAATGGCTGTAGGATGATTGCATATCTGGCGAGTTTTTGGCTCTTATGATTAGATCGACGCAAAGATGCTACAGCACGTTGGTCCGTCTGTATGGTGAAGGGAGCACCAAGCAGGAACTTTTCGAGTTTAGTTATTGCCCATATCACAGATAAAAGTTCCTTGTCGACTGTGGAATACTTTGTTTCTGCCGGCTTTAGCTTTCTTGAAATATATAAGGTAGGATGTAGAATGCCATCATGGTTCTGGAGCAGGCATGCACCAATGCCGTAGTTACTAGCATCTGTTCGTAAGAAAAAATCTTTTGGAAGCATCGGGAAGTCTTAAAATTGGTTCATGCGAGAACAAATTTATAATTTTGTTGAAAGTTTCATTGCATGTACCAGTCCATGTCACCTTCACCGGCATGTCTTTTTTTAACAATGAAGACAATACAGCCGTGATGGATGACAAGTTTGGTATGAATCTACTGTAATATTGAACAAGTCCTAACAAACTCCTGACCTGTTTCTTCGTCTGAGGAACTGCTATGTTTAGAATTTTGGAGACTGTACTAGGTAGCGTTCGGATATATCCCGATCCAATGATATGTCCCAAAAAGGTTATCTCATTACACGCGATTTGCACCTTTGTAGGTTTAGCAGTTAGATGATAATTCCTTAGAGTGTCGAAAACATATCTAAGTCCCGAAACATGTTCCTCAAACGACGAACTAAACAAGCATATGTCGTCAATATATGTAATAACGTCTGGTCTACCTGATAAAATTTGTCGCATCAGGCGAATGAAGGTAGCTGGCGCATTAACAAGCCCAAAAGGCATCACATTCCACTGGTATAGGCCTTGTGGAGTGGAAAATGCGGTGTAGTACTTAGCCTTTTCGGTCAGTGGTATCTGCCAATAACCTTTAGTTAAGTCTATCTTACTAAATATAGTTGCGTTGGATAGACGTGGCAGTAAGTCGTCGATAAGTGGATGTGGTTCGCTGTCAACTATAGTCTTAGCATTTAATTTTCTATAATCAACACATAGTCTGATGTTATTGTCCTTCTTCCGGACAATCACTAATGGAGAAGAGAATGGCGAATTACTAGTCTCAATGATTCCCAGAGACAACATCTGTTCAAGTTCCTTAGTAGTTTTAGCAAGGAAATGTAAAGGAACAGAATAGGGATGTACACGAATAGGTGTATCATCATTGAGAGTAATGTCATGACTGATAGCCGATGTGCGACCCGGGACGTCGGTCAATACATCTGGATAAGATTGTAATAGATTAGCAATCTGTAGACGCTGTTGCGGTGTAACCGTTGAAGAGATGGTTACATCCCGCCAAGATTCAGTAGGTTGAACTACTGGTACCGGTAACGGTAACTGTACCTCAGGAAAAGAAGATTCTTCTTCCTGGATGACAGATAAGTTAGAGTAATAACAAGTAGATACTGTGTTGTCATCTAGTTCATGAAAAATTGACTGTAAGTGTTCAGGACGTGTATGAAATTGCTTGAGCATGTTAATATGAAATATCTTTTTGTGTCCCTTGATATCTAAGACGTAATCAACGTCGGAAATTTTATCAATGACTTTGTAAGGACCATTCCAAGATATCAATAATTTATTGTTATTGTGGGGAAGTAACACATAAGCCTCGTCGCCTGGGAATAATTGGCGTAATCGTCGAGACCTATTTTGTAGAGATCGAGCCTTAGCTTTTGCAGCCTCAGAAGAAGCTGTTGCCAACTGGCAAGACTCAATAATGTTCTTCCGAAGATTAATCACGTACTCGTAAGATGACTGAGTGTCCTGAGTCATCTCCGCGTCAATTAATAAGTCTTTTATTAGTCCCATAGGACCTCTTGGGGGAGCACCAAAAACAAATTCAAAGGGAGAGAAGCCAGTTTGTTCATGCGGTACCTCCCGATAAGCAAATAGAACAGCTGGGAGTGCTCTGTCCCAGTCATGAGGGTGCTTAGCAGTAACCTTATGTAGTAGTTGTTTAAGTGTACGGTTAAGACTTTCAACCGCACCATTACTCATAGGATGATAAATACTACTTAAATTCCTATCAATGTTCCAAGTTTTCATGACTTCCTTCATGGTGTCAGATATAAACTGTGACCCATGGTCTGATAAAAGTTTTCTAGGAAACCCTATTCTAGAAAAGATGAGATGTAGTGCATCAGCTACATCTGTGGTAGTGGTGGTCTTTAATGGGATAGCTTCTGGCCATCGTGTGCACAAATCAATGCACGTAAGGACGAATCTATGTCCTCTGGCCGATGGTAGCAATGGACCAATAATATCTATGGCCATCTTGTCAAACGGTCTTACTGAGATATCGCAAGCCTGAATAGGCGCCGTGTGAAAAGCTCCACGTGCTTTCACTTCTTGGCATGTAGTACAGGAACGTACATACTGCGAAATATCTCTTGACACTCCTGGCCAAAAGAATGAAGACAGTACTCGAGATCGTGTTCGAGTATATCCCATATGTCCAGCACAATGTGAGTCATGTGCATGTTGAAGAATGTACCGTCTAAAAGTATACGGGACCATAACTTGTTGTTTCATTTGTGATTTGTCATTAAAACATCTAATCAATATGTCATTTTTAATAACAAACCAATGTTTGTTATTATTACCTGAGGATAGATTGTCAACTTTATCAACCAGCTTAAAAATTTTTTTTAAAGATTTATCCTCTTTTTGTTTGGTTGCAAATGTTTCCCTGTCAATAGGTGAATTGACTACAAATTCCTCTTGGTTGTCTGCATCCATTTTATTATCATCAACTTTCTCCGTGAGTTGAGTCTGCGCTCTAGTCGTCACGGCGTTTCCAGTGCATAGGTTATGTTTCTCCCATTCTATAATCTCATCTGGAGTACAATCTTTACTGCCGTGTATACGACCAACCATCAGATCAGCTATAGGCTTTTTTAGCATACATACTTTTACGTTCCCTGTGAAAAAAGGTGTGTTAACATGAATAATAGCTGTGGGGTAAAACTCAATAGTTCCCCCAAAAGTCATGCAACGGACATATTCCCCCGTTGCACAGCTAGGATGTACCAGCGACTGTCGTACACCAATCGTTGTGGATCCTGAATCCCTCAGCACTGAGACGACGGATCCATTAACTAATCCCCTGTTAAAAATTAGTAGGCCTGTTCCATCGTTGACTGCAAGACCTACCTCTGGTGTAATATGTCCGCAGTTAAGCACTGTTTCTTTCGCCTTCTGAAAAATAAGATTGCATTGTTGGCAACTATTTGCCACATTATAATTAATAGCAAAACATGCAGCAGAAGACTGTGTTGTATTATTGTCAAGTGGGACCTGAGCTATAGGGGTAGTATTATTTGTAACTGCCACCCCTGTATTATGGTTGTAATGAGATGATCCCCGAGAATGAGATCGATTCCGAGTATAATTGTTAGAATTATCTCGTCGTCCTCTATAGTAACTATTATCTCGATGTCTCGAGCCATGATTATTACCATTCCAGTTACTATTATTATTGGGAGTATGTGATCGATTATAATTAGTGTTATGTTGACCATTGTGGTAGTTTGTTTGAGGTGAATAATTTCTATCTCGTGATCTACCTCTGTTGAACTCATTTTTATTGTTGAAATCATTATTATGTCCCTTCTGAAAGTTAACATTGTGATTTCTTTGGAACCTGCTTCTGTCTACACTGTGATGTCTTTGTTTGTTATTGCAAGTCTGTTCAAAACGTGACAGGAACGATGAAAGGTCGTCCACGTTCAAGTTGAGAGTGGGTAATTTAAAGTTGTAGAAATGTTTAGTTTGGCTGGATGATGATCCATTTTGTGCATTATTATTCTGGTTTGCATCAGCACTTTGTGCTTGTAATCTTGCTGTCTCCAATTTAATACGCGCCAATTCCATTTCTTGTTGTAAAATAATTTCCTCTCGTTTCAATTTATTCTCTTCTTCCTGTCTGGCGATTGCTCTTTGCTCTTCTCTTTCACGTTGAGCAATCTCTCTCAATCTATTTTCCTTGTCAATTTGCTTCATCTCACGTTCTGCTTCCTCTTTCTTTAATGCAGCCTTTTGTTCCTCTTCCTCTTTCTTTAATGCAGCCTTTTGTTCCTCTTCCTCTTTCTTTAATGCAGCTTTTTTCTCTGCTTCTTTTCTTTCATGTTTTTCCAGTTCTGCCTCAGCAAACTGACGAAGTTCTTGAGATTTATAACCATATTTCCTACCAATTTTAACGAAATGGTCTATAGTAAGCATTTTGACTTTTATCTGTAAGTAATTATTGATAATTACTGATTAAAATAGTCAATAGTAGCTTCAGAGTAATTATTATACTTACTCAACTTAGAAATATTCAATATAAATAATCACAATAGTACTGAACTCTAATGTCTAAGTTCAACTAATAGACAATATTTTGTAACAATATTGTATCTAAATAATACTATATCATAAATAGTTATGATATCTGTTAACTATAATGTAATTACATCACACAATTAATCTCAATATCCAATAATGTTGGGTATGATTCCTAGTAATTATATTGTTCAATGTACTAAGTCACTCTCTTAGTACCAGAAAAGTATATTAAATAATATACAATGGGTCTATTACCTCAAAGGTAGACTATAAGATTATTTTATTTGGTCAGTATATATATTATATTATTATGCCCTAGGCATCTCTGATAAATTGTAGTGCTACTTTCTTGGACTATCACTGCATAATTATGCAATGTCCCATATTAACCTTAAATATCAGAAAAAATTAATTAAATTAAATTACAAGTGTATTATTGCATATAATATCATATTATTAATGTAGTATTAATATATATCATGAGGACCAACAAAACAATGATGCAACTAAAGGGTACAAACAATGTTAAGACGCAAACAAGACATTTTCACAATTAAAAATGAATTTATGAACTAAATAAAACAAGCGGAAGTGTCACAAGCCAAATGAAGGGTCAAGGTCTGACCCGAGGTCAACTTAATATTCAAAGTACACAAAAAAAATGACTGCAAAAAATGATGACATCACAGGACTCATAACGGACGAACATTTAACAATCATCAAATAAATGATAGTAAGAGGAGACTAGACGAAATAGTTAACGAACATGATACAGAACTGAATAAAATTGTTAACTGAGTACAAATAAAATACACCAGTTATCTACGGAACGGTACAGCTAACACAAATCGTCAAACGACAGCAGATTTGGACAGATAGTCCAATGGCAAACCTCAATGGGGCTTCCAAAAGTGCAATCGTTTAACTGCCCTAAGAAACGACCGAAATCAATTCAGGCATCGTGAGAACCACAGAATCTAATTTCGGTTCATCCTCCCTACCTCCCACGAATTAACAACACATTAAGACAACAAAAAGTACATTAAACATAGGTAAAAACATGCCGATGTAGGCAGAGGGCATGGACTCAGTTAGCACTGTTTGCAATAACAACAGTTAA
>JAMPIV010007750.1:102500-149190 GCA_024509875.1 Oreohelix idahoensis
CGAGTAAGATGGTAGAAATTTATAAAGGCTGTCCCGGAAAAATCGAGAATCTCTCTCTCTTTCCGCCTATCTTTTACAAGAGATTCAAAGGAGTCAGACAGTCTATAAAAATATATATATATTAATATATATCCATCCACTCACGTGCCCGCACATACAATTGACGACAGTAAGACACACAGACGTGGGAACACTATAACAATGATTATATAGATATTATGGGAACGAACTGACCACCACACTGAATTAAATGTAGGTATAGTTTAATTATCATAGTAAACTTACATAACAACATATAAAATACATCAAAAGCATACACATAGTCATAAAAAATCAAGGAATGCTACAATAGTGATAGACCCGTTTGTATGGTCCTACCCTGGATATATAGCTCCCAGTCCCGTTAGAAGAAAGTGATAACCCCAAAGAGTTACAGATGCATATGATTGAGTTTATGGTTTCCCTCTTTTAAGGTATGGACAGACTTGATACTCTGCTTTTCTAAGGGTGAATATTGTTAGCAATAACTTGCATAAAGGAAATTACAACGTGGGTGACTCAAACAAAGAACATCCTTCAGTCTACTTTCACTCGGTTCTTTCATCAGGGCCCTGATATACTTACAATCGTGCTATGGTTCGCCGTCTGGCGCAAACTTTGGGACACTCACACTTTTTATCTGTTACTGTCGTTTAATGAAACAGATCCCAGCTCTGCAGATTTGTTTGTTGGTTTCATCAAAATGGATCTGGGGAGCGTCTGCTTCATGCGATAGTTATTTCAGACTAAAGTTAGTGTCACTTGACTCACGAGGTAAGAATTAGGCTTAAACGAGCACACAATGTCAGAACACGAGGTTTCCCTTAATTAGGAAGATGACCGGTGGACAACTTCTCTCAACAAATAATCTTGGTTCACCACACACTTGTCAACAATGTCGGAAAGTTAATGTTTTTGATTTCTGTAATTTTTCTCTCCACAAGGCATCATGTACATTAGAGTTAGTGTATAAACATGCACTGGCTCAAAGGCCCAGTATAAGCAGTTAATAGGTATGTCTCTGTACACAACGCCGGCAAAATGTGGGTTACCCAGTATTCACTGAATAAAGAAAAAACACATATGAAATATGTTACATATTATGTACTCAATATAACTTACGTTTTTTAAAATGCAAGCGTACAGCTTGACTTATCATTTAAAACTTCCCGTGCAATAAGTTATATATTTAAAATAATCAATCCTCATGAATTAGGAATACATACGTATTCCGTCAACACTCATGAGGCATCTAGCATTTATAAGTTAGTTTAGAAAAATTGTTCCCGTCTGATTATTTAGCAGTTAAATTAAATTCATTATAGCTCCATTGTTGTTTAAGCTAGAAATTATAATTTATTCTGCTTTCCACTGAAACACGTCGCTAGAAAATAATACAGACTATATAAATTGTTCACTCTGCACAAAACAACTCGGGAAATAAAATAAGCGATCTAACACTTTGAACACTTCGAAAAATACTAGATATAATATATGTATAATATTTACCTCAACACAGAACTACTAAGAACTTAAACCACTTCGACCAAACTAAATGCCATCTCTATTAACAGAGATTCTTAGGAATCGAACGAAGGCTTGTTCTCGTCTTGACTGCGAAGTTACTGAGTGAATTAAGTCTCAAACTCTCGTTTAAGATATATGAAACACACACAAAGAATGTGCCCTATTTCCAAATCCACGCAATCTCTCGTCTTCCCTAACACTTACGTAACTTAGACGCATGCCGTAAGTGCCACCGGTGCGTCTTCACACCTACGTTAACAAACTGACCGAGAAGCGTGAGTGTCATGGAAAAACCCAGACTATATGTCTCATTCCCGAGCGCTGCGTGAGTGTCATATCACACTTCACTCCGAGAGAAACGTTAGTGTCAGGTGAAAATGCTAGACGGTATGACACCTAACCGGGAACTAGCCTGACGAAACGCTCGTGACATGAGAAAAGTACAGAGGCATGTCTACTATCTCTATCTGCCCAGACGAGTATTCACGCGTTCTATCGTCCACTGACATCTAATGCAATAGAATGCATTTTAACGCTCTCTATCTGACACGTTATGTCATAAATGCTTTTACCAGTATGAGAAAGAAAACGGTAAAGTTGAGAATGGGGAAGAAAATATCTTTCGCAAACGAATAGATGCGAAAAATACAGGAAAAAGGTAAAGAGTGATAATAAAATAGAGGATACGGGTGAAAGAAAAAGAAGAGGATATAGGCAATTTAATGATCATAAAACCTCTGTGACAAGGATTCTAGAGTAGATTTTACCAGGGACACTGAGAAGAGATATGCCTCTATGGTTTCCACACTGTCGATTGTCACCCTTTTTGAAAATTGGTGTTATGATGGCAACTTCCCAATCCTTTGGTAGGGTCTTGTTGTACCACGCTGCCTGTAAAACCCTTAAGAGTAATAGGTCGCCTGATGCTCCCATGAACTTAACCATTTCTGATGTTATACCATCATGCCCTGCTGCTTTGCCCATCTTGATTTTCTCCAGTGCTGCCTTCAGTTCTTCCATCTTTATGTCATCTTCACCATCATTGGTTTTCTCTTCTGTGCTAGTGTTTATCATTTTTGATGCTTCACCATGCTCACCATCCAGGAGTTCTGAGAAATATTCTTTCCATCTTTCCATTACTTCCTTCGGGGCAGTAAGCAATTCGCCTTGTTTGTACTTTATAAATTTGACAGGGCATTGTTTTTCCTTCCTCGTGTTCTTTAGGGTCTTATAGAACAATTTCTGGTTTTCTTGTGCATCTTTTTCTAGCTTTTCTACAAATTCTTCCCAGGACTTCTGTTTTGCTGCTAGCACTTTGTTCTTTGCTTCTGTTCTGAGTGTCACATATTCTCTATATTTTTCAATTTGTCCTGTTGTGTTTTTAGCTCCTAAGTATGATAATTATTACTATAACTATATTTGTTAGTACTTTGTACCAGCTCTACAATTAACTGTCTTCTGCCTTGTTCTGGCTGTGATCTAATAATAATAATTGCCCCTTCAGTCATAACTGACTATGGGAATGCGCCCTTAAGGTGACAGCCCTCAGCTGCTTATTTTCCTAATGTTCCTTTCGATGTTTTCTCCTGCTTGTTGTGTGAGCTTCTTTTCGCACAAACTGAGGTGGCGCCGCAGATAGCATCGCCACTTGCTGCGATCGGCAGCTTCATCCTCCTAGGTTGCTGGATTTATGTCCAATGCCCTCATGTCTCTCTTGCACACATCTTTGAATCTCAGCTGCAGTCGCTTAACTGTTCTTTTGCCATCTGCGAGTTTTCAGTAGAAGATATCTTACAGGATGCGACCACTTTACATGCGGCGGACATGACCAAGCCAGCGTAGTCTGCGCTGTCTAAGCAGTGTATATATGCATTGAAGGCCTGCACGTGACAACCCCTCGGCTTTTGTCACTTTATCTTTCCACGACTTGCCGAGGATGTGGCGTAGACTCCGTAGACTTTCTTGCTTAGCATAGGTTGCCCATGTCTCGCTACCATAAAGAAGTGTACTGGTGACGCAAGCGTTATATATCGCAGCTTTAATCTTCATTGTGAGTTTGCAGTTTCCCCAAACACGCGACGTGAGGCGTGTAAAGGTAGCTGCAGCTATGCCAATGCAGCTGTCCATGGTAAACAGTTGACTATCTTGTACTTTGTTCTGGCATTGATCTAATTAACAATGTAAACTGTTAACTATCGTGTACCTTGTTCTGGCCATGGTCTAATTAAAAATGTAAACAGTTGGCTATCTTGTACCTTGTTCTGTATATGGTCTAATTAATAATGTATACAGTTGACTGTCTTGTACGTTGAATGGTTATGACATTGTCGCCGCTGGTCACGGGACCAAATAACTTTAATGTGACCGTTACTGCAATCTATCAAGTTATATGCCAAACCTTCACACCATGCATACCTTTCGTCACAGGTGGTACATATTTTCTTCTGAGTTCATTGATATTGAATTGCGTAGTGATCGTAGTGGTTACTGGTTTACTGATATATCTTATGGGTGGTAACTGGCGACTGCCAGAGATGGGGATTACCCAAATGAATGTTGGTTCAAGACCAGGTCCTTTCTACTCACTGCAGGTTGTCATGTGATCAGTTGTGTCCCATTAGAGCTTTCGTACTCAACATACATGATGAAGTAACAGTTCTTTATCATGGAAAACTGTTTATTAGTAGTAGAGTCCAAGGGACTGATGGCATGGTCAAATACAAAACTCAATAACCTGGCTATCAGCGGCCAGAACGCTTGGTTACATAAATCGTGATATCTTTGCAAAAGGACATCATCATAAATAACATGTCTGCTTGAGCTCCTCTAAAAAATGTCGATAGGCTTTGCCTGGAGTCTCGTTCTAAATTACATAGCATAATAATCATTCTATTAGGAAAGAATCGAGTTCAATACAAACCATGTAGACCTCTGTCTACAAAAATGAAAAAAAAAACACAATTTCCTTGAATAATATAACTTGTGAAAACATTCAATCTTTCAGTGGTCAGGTATTTCCTTGCCCAGAGGTTAACTACACAACCGTTAAAAAAAAAACACGGGCCTGCACTAAGGTTTTCAACCTTCTCCCGTGAACACGTCTGCATCACTCAACAGTGAACTCCGTGACTGAACTATGTTCTGACTGCGGTGGTCAAAAATAGCTATCGACGATTTCATTGGTCAAGCTCGACCAGTGATGTTTTGTTAGCAACTTATCTTGCTCAAGTTCTTTTACTATTGTTACAAATATGGTTAACGTGCTAGCTAGCGTTAACACAGGCCATCCGGTGACAACATAATTAACGATGTTTAGCTCTATAGTTGACTGTCTTGTACCTTATTCTGGCTATGATCCAATTAACGATGTGTAGTTCTTGGCCTAAAATGATAGAAACTAAACCAGCTATAAACGGCTCTGTACATCTAGGCTCTAGAATGAAGACCTCCGCATCACTGGTTTCGTCTTCACTGCAGCTACCATTGCATTTTTGGCTGCTGTCTGTTTTTACGTCAAAATCTATATCTGCTTTTTCATTTCTCTGCATTTTCAGGACTGGACAACATCTTCTAGGCTAGCATAAGTAGGCCGTGTAGGTAGACCAATTACTCATCTACCCTTAAGTGCGGCAAGTTTATTTATTTTAAGTCAAACAGGTTCTCACTTCGGGATTTCCAACAAATGCAATCTCTGTATTATGTTCCAAACCTTTCTTTCCTCTTTCTCTGGTGATGTCTTCACACACTTTAATGTGAAATAAAAAACCGTGGTAAAAGTGATTTCTGTTTGTGGTGGTACAATGGGGTACATTGTATTAGTGGATTAGTATTAGTGAATATGAGGATGAAATTAATTGGTAAGTATTTAAACTGAACTGTCTATATCGTTCTTGCTCTATAAGTCATGGATTTATTAACTGAGAGCACAAATATCTGTGTACAATAATGTAACTTTCTGTTCACAGCTCATTCCATATTTCGTCATGGAAACTCTGGGTTACCCTGGTGTGCCTGGTCTGTTTATAGCAAGTCTTTTTTCTGGGGCGCTCAGGTGAGATATTAGAGAAGAAAAGTGATTGCTCATCTGTTGCCTAAGTATTTAGGAGAGAGAAACCAGTTTAAGAGAAAATATAAAAGAGAGAAGGATAAGAGAAGGTGAGGATATAGTTTAGAAACATCAGAAAATGCAGACCAAGAATTAACACACAGAAGACCATTCTAGGCAGCAAATTTACGTCCAATGATGTAAGACAAATATTATCCAATGTTACATAGAGCTAATCCTGCAACAGAGAAGCGAGTCAATTGGACGTGGTAGCTGCCAGGAAGCCCAGTGAGCTAAAATATGACGTCATTTAAGACTGAGCAGTGAACAACACAGTATTCATTCAGTTATTTTATCCTTCAGCTCCCATTCGAGCAGAGGCCATCACGAGATTCGTGCCAAGCCGTGCTGCCCTAAGCCATTCATTTAAGGACTACCATGTCTGTATGCAGTTCCCGTCTGTCGTGAATTATTCTAATCCCCATATATAAATTAAAACGTAAATGCAAAGCCTAACAAATAAATTTAATAAAAGGAAAGAAGAATGGTAAAGAACAGTGCTGTCACAATGACTGTACTCGAAATCCCCCTTGTTTTCTACTTCGTCGGCAAATTGTAACGCTTTCACGTTGATAGTAAAAGCCTACTGTATTATTACCCGCTTTCTTCAATGAAACGTGTGCTGTATTTCTTGGAAAAACATTGAGATACGCAAGCTGATCAATGACCTAAATTTAATATTTCATTCATTCCATTTTATACACGGCGTAACTAAAAGACAGATGGACTAAAGGATAGCGAGAAGGGAGAGGCAGAAAAGCAGGGACACGTGCAACACTAAACCCGCGTCGCGCGATACACAATTGCTGCCATCACGCGTGTAAGGCCACATGCACTAACTTTATTTCAATTCGACAGTGATAAAATTCACTACCCTTCCCAGAGTTAGGTTTTAAAATCCTGAAAAACGCTTATTGGGAAAGATGACATTAGATGGGTTTACGTTTGAAAACATGACAGTACCCAGACACCACATGGGGATTGAAGTAAACAGGAGGTGGTAGAAAATGCACATTTTGAACGCAGCCACCTAGCTCCCTTAAATTCGTATATTTGGGTTCCTTAGGGTTTGCTGACAAAGAATATGTAAAACGTTACGCAAATAGTCTAGGAATTACCAAGTTATGGCCAAAATAAAATAGTGGGGGTGCCTGACAGCATGAAATCGTTTCTGCTCATAAAAATTTTTTTATAACGTGTTTGAAAAAACATTACGTTACGGAAATAGCCTACCATGTTAACTCCTATGTGATTGGAGCGCAACAAATGAAAGACTAAACACGATTGGTCGGACTATAAATACTATCTTGTGTTGTCAGGGGAAACGTGAGAAAGGGGTACTTTTTTGAAAAGATGTGTAGACGTGGTGTGATTGGGTAGAGCTGCGAATATACACAATTCAGAGCGTCTGTTCATTGCCACATCTTGTAATAAACCTACTAAGAAGCAGTGCGTTGAGCACCAGTGTATATTTTTTTTATAAAATAAAGCCTGGGACATCGGCAGATCGGAGTTGTGCTATATTCATTGCCAGTCAACGAAACTGTTTATTATTATTTCCATGAATTGTGGTAAGCTTGAAATATTCAATATCTTTTAATGAAAATTGAATGTAAATTGATAATTTATGTCTGTATATATGTGTGGTTCAGTAGCGAACATGATGTAAAGCCTATCGTGCTCCAGCCTGAACAGAAGGTGTCGGAGGAAAGTAAAACTGCATGGAATGGCCAAACAGTACACTGACACCTAGATTATTAACTAGAAAGAAATAATGCTGGAATTGCAGAGGCGTAGTAACCATTAGGGAGGGAAATACTGGTATAAAGTATTTCAGATGAAGCTGACAGTTGGCCTAACGCTCTGAACTCAATGTTTGTGATGTATTGTGCTCAGTGTAAAAATAGAGTATAAATTAGTTCTGACGTAGAAGGTACAACCTTCTTGTTTCAGGGACCGTGGTCTTAAAGTTATTGAGCAGCACCTGGTCAGAGCTTTGCTGAAGCCAGAGGTGGACAGCATACTCCTTGGTCCATATAGCAACCAGTGGGGTGGCTCCAGAACTCATTAAAGTACTCAAGCAGAGGAGTCTCTTACTGCAGTCATCACGCAAGATAAGAGAGTGTGGCCATGGAGCTCAACATTATGTACCCCCATCTTAAAATGACATTATAAACTAAAATTAAGAGGGGAATTAAATTGTTTTAATACCAGGAACTGAGAACATCTCCAATACTAGTTCCCATAGAAACAAACTATTGAAGTCATGATGACAAATACCAACAGAGCTTGAACAAAACAAAACCAGTATTACCTCATGTTACCACTACACAACTGACACACATAGGATACCATTAATAATATATGTCACTATAATAATCATATTAATAAATTCTGTACATATAACTTGTAATTAAAATTGATTGTGATTCCTGGTTCCCTTTGTATTTGAATCAGGACACATATACATTCATGACAGCACTGAATATATATTGTTATTTGAAAAGTTATCAGTGACTCCTTTAAGATATCCTCTTAGAGTGTTATATGTATGTGAGTGTCACAGTGTTGTCAAGTGTGGTGGAATAAATTAAATTGTTTATCTGTCTGTTGTTGTTATGACTTACACTTCATCACACACATACCCTAGACATATAACGTAGTCATCACACTATTCCAGAATAATTCTGACTGAGGTATACATATGTGGCAGTAAGTAAGGTTATCTATAATACACTACTCTTATTAGATATAGATACCTTCACAGCTGATCTCAGTCAGTACACTAAGTCCCCTATAAATATTTATAACATCCCACTTTACCACACCGTCTCTATGTTTTTATATCTCCCTCTGCTTCTTTTAATCTAGGGATTGTAGACCAGGATCTGCCTTGTATGGGTATCATAAATAGCTTCTTTAATGTATTATCTTATCCAACACTAGCGTATTTTTAGCACACATTGTTCCATGATATTTGATTGATTCTTTCCATCTTTTAATTTTCGGTGAGATTTTATACCATTTCCATCATTCTGTTATGCGCATGCACGTTTTAATGAAAGTCAGTAACTACTTGGCTATTGCCTTTGTTGTTCTCCAATGTTCAAAGTCATACAGTTTAGACAAAGAATCACTGTTTAATTAAACTGCTGCACATTACGGAGTCCACGTGAAACTCTTAATTCTAATAAGAAAAATATATGACGCCCTTACATGCAGAACTCTTTATGACGAACACCTGACGGAACTGATAAGAACTTGAGCACGGCAGGAATGCCTCTTGTCACCACTTCTAGTCTTACTGGCTATTGACTGAATAGTGAACACTGCTACACTAGCCAAAAGAAATGATATTCAGTGAGGTCTGATAAATGATGAGAATCATAGTTAGATACACTTGGACAAATATCTCTAAAAGACGTGAATTCATATATATATATATATATATATATATATATATATATATATATATATATATATATATATATATATATATATATATATATATATATATATATATATATATATATATATATATATATATATATATATATATATATATATATATATATATATATATATATATATATATATATATATATATATATATATATATATATATATATATATATATATATATATACACACACACACGAATTCACGTCTTTTAGAGATATTATATATATATAACTGTGACAGCGCCATCTTGAGGTCTGTCGTTCTCGACGCTGGCCCCATCTGGGCAGTCATGTTGTCTATGTGGTTTAGTGCCTTTTGATCACGTTATCTTCAAGCAGATTTATTACAAGGCCATAATAAGCCTACATATTAGTAGTGTTTTTGCTCTAGTTGTGTATATCTGTGTTTTCATGCATTCTGGAGCAATAATCGCGTGTGTTATCTGTGTGGCGCAGATTAATGCGCGTAAGCGCGCAGTAAATTGAGTGGTTAGGCCAGGGCCTATAAAAAGGGGTAGCAAGTGGCGAAACTGGGATTGTTGAGACAGCCGCCCAGTGAGAACAGACGAAGAAGACACACAAGAGCCAAGCTGTAAATGCCTTGCTGTAAATGCCTTGAGCACGTGAGTTAATTTAAATTAGCATTAGTTTTCTAGGATTCTGAAATAATATCGATGTGGCTATTTTAATGTTTAATGGAATAAATAGATAGATAGATAGATGTGAAAGTTTAAGAGCGATTATTTCATTCTTCAGAAAGGCAGACATAGTGTGAGGCTATTTCACTGCGAAATTTAGATAAGATTAACAATCGCAAGATAGCAACCTCGTGGTGATAAAAGGCGGTGATAGCGAGTCTGAGCAAACACGCTCCGCGTGTTAAACCTATAATATGTTATGCCGAGCGACACGCGGTGTATTTAGTTCCAGTTTTTGGTTAAAGCCAAGAATATTATTCTTTAATGTAAGAGTAATTTTATTTTATCCTTTAATGTAAAAGTAATTAAGTGTATTTCACGATTATTGATTATTCTACTGGTGCGTAAGGCAAGTTGAGACAGGTGTTTCTCTGTTTGCTCCCGGTGGAGCATGGAAACACCAATGCGGCTGGTGTCCACCACAAGTCAACAGAAGCATTTTTTGCTGTTACAGTGGTTGTTCCTGTAATAATGTGTTTCATGTGATGAGTTCCCAATCTCGTCAGGGGTCACATATGACACGTTTGTGGCCAGGCGCACCAGTCGTCACTTACGACATGTTCAGAGTGCGGGAACGAGTATTGATGTGGGTCGGTTGAGAGGTAGTAGTTAATTCTCATTATTGAGATTATTTGTTGTACATGTATTGAAGAATATGATTTTATGTCCAGTTGATTATTATTGTTATGTGAACATGGTTTGTGAGAGCACGTGGGCGTACTTAGAGTTGTATATTTCTCTCCTCCGCTCCTGAGGGAGCATGGGGCCACCGGTGTGGTTTGTCTCAGCATGTAGCATTCAGATGCTCTTGCAGTAGTGGTTTCGGTAGCAACCTATGTTACCCGGTGCGATTGCCAGCCTCATGCACAACACCATACTAGTCGCATTGGACGACACGCATGAGTGTGTGAGATAGTTGATGATATCAGGTGGGCGCATGTTTTCTGTATGGTAAGTGTTATTATCCATGCTATTGATGTTCACTTAGACATTGTTTTATTTATTGTTTTTCAGACAGTCTATGAACACTGACTGGGTGTTCGTTTGATTGTTTGTTGGATTGGTTGTTTGGTGTTCGGTTCTGTTCGGTAGAATTAAATGTTGATCTGCATAAGGCTTTGGGTTGCTTGAATTGTTAAGTCTGCTGCTGAGAGGGTTGCAAGCAACCAATAATTGCAACCCCTGTCAAACGATCCTTTATAAATTTTCTTAGTGCACGGGTCTTGGGTGTGAGGTACCCCTAGCGCCCCTGTCACAAGTGGCGTCGTCGACAGGAGTGACAGACAGCACGCAGTGAAGCAACTCTTCAGTAATCAGAGCAGCAACAGCCGAAACAGTAGAACACCCAGTTCAGTGTAAGGCGAGGGACGGGATCATCCAGTTTGTCAAGATTTCTAGTCAACTCTACTAGCAACAAGATGGCGGCACGCAACACACGTGCTGCTAGTAGAACTGATAACGAAGATGTGGCTGAGGTGGATGACCCTGTAGTAGGGCTGGATCGTCAACCAGAACGAGTACAGTACATCGTGGTACCTACTCACAAGAGAGTGCGGTGCTTTGGGGAGCGCACGGGTCCTACGGCTGAGGAATATGTCAGAGAGGTGAGAGCTGCCTGGAGAGTAGGGATGATGAGTAAAGAGGACCAGGCAGATGTTATTCTTGACAGTGTGACCCCAAGTGTCCGTAGGGAGCTGAGGATTTAGGCTGATGATGATGACCCAGAATCGATGCTACATTCCATTCTTAGGGTGTATGGGGAGCGTCGGAGCATCCCAGAAGTAATGGCCGCGTTCTACTCTACCCGGCAAGGTGCAAGGGAGTCTCTTTGGGAATTCTCCCATCGCATTCACGAGGTGTTTGAAAGTGTTGTAAGGGCACAAAAGCAGAACAACGTCACTCCCTTGGCGCCATCCTTTCTTCGTGACCAGTTTGCTGCTTGTCTGAGAGATGACCTAGTAAGAAAGCTTGCAAAGGAAATGATCATCAAGGAGCCAACAGCATCGTTCACGTCGGTGAGGGACTATGCCCTACGGTTTTTGGAGACTGAGCCCACTTCTGGGGCTGGTGTTGCCAGTGTCGAAGCAGCTTCGGGGGCTGGTGTTGCCAGTGTTGAAGTGGCAAGAACAGAGACTGTCAGATACGCATGCATTAAACGCAGAAGTAGAGCGGCTGAGAGCGCAGGTGGCTCAATTAGAGGCTAAAATTGATGCGATGTCTCAGGAGCAGGGGAGACGTACCAGGACAGTTCGTTGTTTTAGATGCAGAGAACTAGGCCACGTACAGAATCGATGTCCACAGGCGTTAAACTAGACCCCTCTGCGGCTGGGAGTCAGGTTACAGAAGGGGAGCAGAATGGCTCAAAGATAAAGATGGTTGGTGGTCGACCGGAGTGTGAGGCGCTTATTGCAGGGAAGAAAGTCAAAGGCGGCCAGGGATGTAAGGGTAGCAGGAGGCGACCCAGGACACCGAGGAAGCCTAGGAAAATAAGATGCTTCAACTGTGGAGACCTTTCGAACCACATGGCAGCCAAGTGTCCCCAGGGCCCGCTTCCTAAGCGATGTTTCCATTGTAGGTCCCCGGACCATTTGATATCGGTTTGCCCATCAAAGAGCGCCCTCTCTAAGCGTACCAACACATCTACATTGCCGTCACAGTGCAAGCCAAGAGATGGCCGTGGCAACTGTCACCATAAGGGCGCCAGGAAAAGTGGTCGGCATTTAGAGGAGGAGACTCATCTAAAACTCGTTGAAGGACACGTTTCCAGGCTACGAGGGGCGCACGTAAGAGCAGAGCCACCGTTGCAGAGTTTTGCAGCAGTCCGGAAAGAGAGATGTGACAAGCTGTCGTGTTCTACTCCACTACAGGTCGGAGAATTGGTGAAGAAGAGAATGCACGACGCTGAGAGATCCGAGATTCGTGATATGTGGTCAGAAGACGAGTACGTTGTAGTTCGTGCTCCCACAATGACAGGGGGTCCATATATCATCCAACGAATGGACAGAGCGAGTCCGAGCATTAGAGTAACCAGCAATGACCTGAGACGAAGTGAAGGAAAAGGTGATCCTCCAGATTTGGAGAATACGACTGAAGCGCCTGATTTAGTGCAGTTGTCGGGACGACAACAAATCAGGCGGGGAATATGTGACAGCGCCATCTTGAGGTCTGTCGTTCTCGGCGCTGGCCCCATCTGGGCAGTCATGTTGTCTATGTGGTTTAGTGCCTTTTGATCACGTTATCTTCAAGCAGATTTATTACAAGGCCATAATAAGCCTACATATTAGTAGTGTTTTTGCTCTAGTTGTGTATATCTGTGTTTTCATGCATTCTGGAGCAATAATCGCGTGTGTTATCTGTGTGGCGCAGATTAATGCGCGTAAGCGCGCAGTAAATTGAGTGGTTAGGCCAGGGCCTATAAAAGGGGTAGCAAGTGGCGAAACTGGGATTGTTGAGACAGCCGCCCAGTGAGAACAGACGAAGAAGACACACAAGAGCCAAGCTGTAAATGCCTTGAGCACGTGAGTTAATTTAAATTAGCATTAGTTTTCTAGGATTCTGAAATTATATCGATGTGGCTATTTTAATGTTTAATGGAATAAATAGATAGATAGATAGATGTGAAAGTTTAAGAGCGATTATTTCATTCTTCAGAAAGGCAGACATAGTGTGAGGCTATTTCACTGCGAAATTTAGATAAGATTAACAATCGCAAGATAGCAACCTCGTGGTGATAAAAGGCGGTGATAGCGAGTCTGAGCAAACACGCTCCGCGTGTTAAACCTATAATATGTTATGCCGAGCGACACGCGGTGTATTTAGTTCCAGTTTTTGGTTAAAGCCAAGAATATTATTCTTTAATGTAAGAGTAATTTTATTTTATCCTTTAATGTAAAAGTAATTAAGTGTATTTCACGATTATTGATTATTCTACTGTTTATCTTTAGTGGTTACTTAGAAGGGAGAATAGTCATTTAGATTTCTGGTGCGTAAGGCAAGTTGAGACAGGTGTTTCTCTGTTTGCTCCCGGTGGAGCATGGAAACACCAATGCGGCTGGTGTCCACCACAAGTCAACAGAAGCATTTTTATGCTGTTACAGTGGTTGTTCCTGTAATAATGTGTTTCATGTGATGAGTTCCCAATCTCGTCAGGGGTCACATATGACACGTTTGTGGCCAGGCGCACCAGTCGTCACTTACGACATGTTCAGAGTGCGGGAACGAGTATTGATGTGGGTCGGTTGAGAGGTAGTAGTTAATTCTCATTATTGAGATTATTTGTTGTACATGTATTGAAGAATATGATTTTATGTCCAGTTGATTATTATTGTTATGTGAACATGGTTTGTGAGAGCACGTGGGCGTACTTAGAGTTGTATATTTCTCTCCTCCGCTCCTGAGGGAGCATGGGGCCACCGGTGTGGTTTGTCTCAGCATGAAGCATTCAGATGCTCTTGCAGTAGTGGTTTCGGTAGCAACCTATGTTACCCGGTGCGATTGCCAGCCTCATGCACAACACCATACTAGTCGCATTGGACGACACGCATGAGTGTGTGAGATAGTTGATGATATCAGGTGGGCGCATGTTTTCTGTATGGTAAGTGTTATTATCCATGCTATTGATGTTCACTTAGACATTGTTTTATTTATTGTTTTTCAGACAGTCTATGAACACTGACTGGGTGTTCGTTTGATTGTTTGTTGGATTGTTTGTTTGGTGTTCGGTTCTGTTCGGTAGAATTAAATGTTGATCTGCATAAGGCTTTGGGTTGCTTGAATTGTTAAGTCTGCTGCTGAGAGGGTTGCAAGCAACCAATAATTGCAACCCCTGTCAAACGATCCTTTATAAATTTTCTTGGTGCACGGGTCTTGGGTGTGAGGTACCCCTAGCGCCCCTGTCACAAGTGGCGTCGTCGACAGGATTGACAGACAGCACGCAGTGAAGCAACTCTTCAGCAATCAGAGCAGCAACAGCCGAAACAGTAGAACACCCAGTTCAGTGCAAGGCGAGGGACGGGATCATCCAGTTTGTCAAGATTTCTAGTCAACTCTACTAGCAACAAGATGGCGGCACGCAACACACGTGCTGCTAGTAGAACTGATAACGAAGATGTGGCTGAGGTGGATGACCCTGTAGTAGGGCTGGATCGTCAACCAGAACGAGTACAGTACATCGTGGTACCTACTCACAAGAGAGTGCGGTGCTTTGGGGAGCGCACGGGTCCTACGGCTGAGGAATATGTCAGAGAGGTGAGAGCTGCCTGGAGAGTAGGGATGATGAGTAAAGAGGACCAGGCAGATGTTATTCTTGACAGTGTGACCCCAAGTGTCCGTAGGGAGCTGAGGATTCAGGCTGATGATGATGACCCAGAATCGATGCTACATTCCATTCTTAGGGTGTATGGGGAGCGTCGGAGCATCCCAGAAGTAATGGCCGCGTTCTACTCTACCCGGCAAGGTGCAAGGGAGTCTCTTTGGGAATTCTCCCATCGCATTCACGAGGTGTTTGAAAGTGTTGTAAGGGCACAAAAGCAGAACAACGTCACTCCTTTGGCGCCATCCTTTCTTCGTGACCAGTTTGCTGCTTGTCTGAGAGATGACCTACTAAGAAAGCTTGCAAAGGAAATGATCATCAAGGAGCCAACAGCATCGTTCACGTCGGTGAGGGACTATGCCCTACGGTTTTTGGAGACTGAGCCCACTTCTGGGGCTGGTGTTGCCAGTGTCGAAGCAGCTTCGGGGGCTGGTGTTGCCAGTGTTGAAGTGGCAAGAACAGAGACTGTGTCAGATACGCATGCATTAAACGCAGAAGTAGAGCGGCTGAGAGCACAGGTGGCTCAATTAGAGGCTAAAATTGATGCGATGTCTCAGGAGCAGGGGAGACGTACCAGGACAGTTCGTTGTTTTAGATGCAGAGAACTAGGCCACGTACAGAATCGATGTCCACAGGCGTTAAACTAGACCCCTCTGCGGCTGGGAGTCAGGTTACAGAAGGGGAGCAGAATGGCTCAAAGATAAAGATGGTTGGTGGTCGACCGGAGTGTGAGGCGCTTATTGCAGGGAAGAAAGTCAAAGGCGGCCAGGGATGTAAGGGTAGCAGGAGGCGACCCAGGCACCAAGGAAGCCTAGGAAAATAAGATGCTTCAACTGTGGAGACCTTTCGAACCACATGGCAGCCAAGTGTCCCCAGGGCCCGCTTCCTAAGCGATGTTTCCATTGTAGGTCCCCGGACCATTTGATATCGGTTTGCCCATCAAAGAGCGCCCTCTCTAAGCGTACCAACACATCTACATTGCCGTCACAGTGCAAGCCAAGAGATGGCCGTGGCAACTGTCACCATAAGGGCGCCGGGAAAAGTGGTCGGCATTTAGAGGAGGAGACTCATCTAAAACTCGTTGAAGGACACGTTTCCAGGCTACGAGGGGCGCACGTAAGAGCAGAGCCACCGTTGCAGAGTTTTGCAGCAGTCCGGAAAGAGAGATGTGACAAGCTGTCGTGTTCTACTCCACTACAGGTCGGAGAATTGGTGAAGAAGAGAATGCACGACGCTGAGAGATCCGAGATTCGTGATATGTGGTCAGAAGACGAGTACGTTGTAGTTCGTGCTCCCACAATGACAGGGGGTCCATATATCATCCAACGAATGGACAGAGCGAGTCCGAGCATTAGAGTAACCAGCAATGACCTGAGACGAAGTGAAGGAAAAGGTGATCCTCCAGATTTGGAGAATACGACTGAAGCGCCTGATTTAGTGCAGTTGTCGGGACGACAACAAAATCAGGCGGGGAATATGTGACAGCGCCATCTTGAGGTCTGTCGTTCTCGGCGCTGGCCCCATCTGGGCAGTCATGTTGTCTATGTGGTTTAGTGCCTTTTGATCACGTTATCTTCAAGCAGATTTATTACAAGGCCATAATAAGCCTACATATTAGTGTTTTTGCTCTAGTTGTGTATATCTGTGTTTTCATGCATTCTGGAGCAATAATCGCGTGTGTTATCTGTGTGGCGCAGATTAATGCGCGTAAGCGCGCAGTAAATTGAGTGGTTAGGCCAGGGCCTATAAAAGGGGTAGCAAGTGGCGAAACTGGGATTGTTGAGACAGCCGCCCAGTGAGAACAGACGAAGAAGACACACAAGAGCCAAGCTGTAAATGCCTTGAGCACGTGAGTTAATTTAAATTAGCATTAGTTTTCTAGGATTCTGAAAATATATCGATGTGGCTATTTTAATGTTTAATGGAATAAATAGATAGATAGATAGATGTGAAAGTTTAAGAGCGATTATTTCATTCTTCAGAAAGGCAGACATAGTGTGAGGCTATTTCACTGCGAAATTTAGATAAGATTAACAATCGCAAGATAGCAACCTCGTGGTGATAAAAAGGCGGTGATAGCGAGTCTGAGCAAACACGCTCCGCGTGTTAAACCTATAATATGTTATGCCGAGCGACACGCGGTGTATTTAGTTCCAGTTTTTGGTTAAAGCCAAGAATATTATTCTTTAATGTAAGAGTAATTTTATTTTATCCTTTAATGTAAAAGTAATTAAGTGTATTTCACGATTATTGATTATTCTACTGTTTATCTTTAGTGGTTACTTAGAAGGGAGAATAGTCATTTAGATTTCTGGTGCGTAAGGCAAGTTGAGACAGGTGTTTCTCTGTTTGCTCCCGGTGGAGCATGGAAACACCAATGCGGCTGGTGTCCACCACAAGTCAACAGAAGCATTTTTATGCTGTTACAGTGGTTGTTCCTGTAATAATGTGTTTCATGTGATGAGTTCCCAATCTCGTCAGGGGTCACATATGACACGTTTGTGGCCAGGCGCACCAGTCGTCACTTACGACATGTTCAGAGTGCGGGAACGAGTATTGATGTGGGTCGGTCGAGAGGTAGTAGTTAATTCTCATTATTGAGATTCTTTGTTGTACATGTATAGAAGAATATTATTTTATGTCCAGTTGATTATTATTGTTATGTGAACATGGTTTGTGAGAGCACGTGGGCGTACTTAGAGTTGTATATTTCTCTCCTCCGCTCCTGAGGGAGCATGGGGCCACCGGTGTGGTTTGTCTCAGCATGAAGCATTCAGATGCTCTTGCAGTAGTGGTTTCGGTAGCAACCTATGTTACCCGGTGCGATTGCCAGCCTCATGCACAACACCATACTAGTCGCATTGGACGACACGCATGAGTGTGTGAGATAGTTGATGATATCAGGTGGGCGCATGTTTTCTGTATGGTAAGTGTTATTATCCATGCTATTGATGTTCACTTAGACATTGTTTTATTTATTGTTTTTCAGACAGTCTATGAACACTGACTGGGTGTTCGTTTGATTGTTTGTTGGATTGTTTGTTTGGTGTTCGGTTCTGTTCGGTAGAATTAAATGTTGATCTGCATAAGGCTTTGGGTTGCTTGAATTGTTAAGTCTGCTGCTGAGAGGGTTGCAAGCAACCAATAATTGCAACCCCTGTCAAACGATCCTTTATAAATTTTCTTAGTGCACGGGTCTTGGGTGTGAGGTACCCCTAGCGCCCCTGTCACATAACGAAAGCGTCATAGAATATACAAATCATTATATATTTCACCTGAAGCTATTACAGCAAAACTGCATGTAGTCATTTCTGTTCTGTTGTTAATCATTACGCATTTATTTATATCCTTCCCTACTTCCGTCTCGTTGAAAAAATAAACTCAGACCTAAAGTCTTTTATATTTGGACATGCGGCCTAATACAACCGACTTGGTTGAACGGGATACGCCTTGGCAAAACGCGGCAAAATTTTATTTTAAACAAAAACAAACAATCTGGTTAAAATTATTTGTGTATTTTTATGTACCGAAAAAAGTATGTGCCTTACTGTGATAATGTAACCCTTTCTTGTTCTTGTGTGTTATTTCGTGTTTGTGTATATATTTTTTTAATTAAGTTGTTACTGTGTCTTCTGAATTTTATTTGTTTCATATGTGTGGGGGTTTGTGTGCTCTCACTCATGCTTTTTTTTCAATTTTTCGTTAGCACTGTGTCGTCATCTCTGAACGCCCTAGCTGCCATCACGTGGGAGGACATCTTCAAGCCTCGCTTTGACAAACAGTGGTCAGAATATAAGAAAACTGTTTGTACTAAGATGATAGGTAATAAGTTGCGAAGAGACTAAATACAAAAAAGGGACAATCAAATCTGCCTACCTGCATATCCCTGAAATTTAACTTAATTAACACTGTAACTGCATTGGTAAATGATATGTAATGTATAAGACGACAAACTGTATGTAGACGGTTACCTCCATATTTAGCACTAGTTATGGTTACCCATATCTGCTTACTGGAGCAAGGAAGAGGACATGCACACTATCATAGCTGGCAGACGCTGGAGCTGGGTTGGCCATGTCCTCAGAAGAAACCCCGATGCCATCACAAGAACAGCTATGCTTTGGACCCCCTGAAGGAAAACGAAAGAGAGGCCGACCAAAAACAACCTGGCGGAGGACTGTGGAGGCTGAGATGCAAAGAATGAACCAGAGTTCTGGCACTGTACGAAGGATGGCCGCCGACCGAGCAAAGTGGAATCAATTTGTTGTTGCCCTACAAGACGCCACTAGGCGTGATGGCTACTGACTGCTTTGACGGTCGGCGGCTAAGGATCAAAGAAGAAAAAGAAGAATGGTTACCCAGAGAGCATATCGGAAAGTCAAGTTTATTTCTCTACATATTTCTCATTATTATTTCTGAATATCACCTGCTCATATGATCCTATACATCATCTTTTTCCTTCTCCTGTTTCTTGCGTTTTTAAAGCCCCCTGCTGTACATATATAATCATATTTAATCTTGTTTTATTCTGTTGTTTGTCCTCTACTAACAGTTATTCTATGCAGTATTTCTATTTTTGTCCTCAGTAATTGCTTACGGATTTTTCAGCATCGGGATGGGCTTTATCGCACAGCAACTGGAAGGGACAGTGCTACAGGTCTGATAATTTTTTACACACCTTGAAACACCCTGTCCTGCTGTAGAGTATTTTATTTTAATTATGACAAGATATTGTAAAGTTCTCTCACACTGTAAAGTGTCAGTCTGTAAAGAAGTGTATTCTCTTTCTTCTGTAAAGCTCCACTATTGTCGTGGTTGAGTTAGAGTGTAGAGTATTTGTCGAGGTGGACAACAGTAGTGAAATCGACAAGGGATAGTGGACTGACAGAGTTATAGATTACACTCACAGAAAGGTGTAAATAGGAGATGGACTTGAGACAACCTGGAAGAAGATTTACCAAAATGATCTCTCTCTCCAAGCCTCAACTCACTTATGTCTGTCTAAGCACCTCCTGCTCTCTCTCTTTTCTCTTATCATACATAGAGATTATAGTAAAGAGCTAAAAATACAAATATGGATGGAAAGGTCGTGAACAGCGCATTAATAAATGTGTAAAATTTATTAAAGGAGAAAAGCATGAAAATAATGCATATCATCACAACAACATAAAATTACATCAATAATCAAATATTCATCAATAATCCTATACACCAACAACCACACACACACAGATCACCATTCATAAAACCTGTAGAACACAAAGAGATAAATAATCGAGTGACAGTCCTTCGGTTTTCGGGGACCAGCTGAAGTAACTCCAGTAAGTGGTGTTTTCGTATATATCCTCCATCGGTGATGGAATTAACCTGAATAACATCACTGTATAGGCGCTATCGTTGGTGACCCCCCCTACTGGCGCGAGTTGGGCTGGGGGACGCTGTTTATCTCCTGCTGACCAACTGATTGAACTGGGCGACAGCCTGTCCGCTTTTCGGGGACCAAATGTACTAGCTCCAGGAAGTGAATTACTTGTAGATCCTTTGTGAGGGACTAGCCTACAAAACTTTCTTTGTTGGTGCTAAACGTTGGTGACTCCCCTTATAGCGTGAGTGGGGCTGGAACTCTGTCCATAGATGGCTGCTCATACGTGCGAGGTTTTAAGTATCCAGGAAATACACCAGAAGAAGTCACTTGAGGACAAAGAGACCCAGGCGCGCTTATCCGGCGCAAGGCTCCGCTTGGCGGTAAATCCTGTTTAAACTGGTTTGGCTGTGGTTTGCTGAGTGCCCCGTTTAGGCACAAAAAAGGCGGGTGATATGGAATTCTGCTATAGGCATGCTGAGCGGGTTTGATATTCTGGAAGCCGCAATGCTCTGGCTGGTAATCCAATAGGCGAGTAGAGAACTACTACTGCGTTTGGCGATTCCAGATTTAGCGTTGGCTCCGTTGCACTGTGTGAGCTTAACTTGGCGTTGACAAAAGGGGTTTTGATTCAGGAACGGGGTGTGACGATTCGTGACGCTAGCGGTATTCATAACCCTCTAGATCGAAGAGAATATTTCGTTCTTCGCCTGACTGGAATCTGCTCTCGCGAGTCGGTCTCCCTGAAACTGAGACCAAAAAGAGACACCCTTTTACATCAAGCAAATAATAAATCACACTAACTTTATACAGAAAGTTTCGCTCCACTATGGGATTAAATTTATTGTAGTTATTGCTATGATAGTTTAGGGCTGTCTTTAACCATGTCTCCTGTTCCTTAAAAATATCAATTATCAACACGCGCCCGCATAGGCTTAATATCTTTTGCACACCCAGGTACCTGTCAGTAACTGTTCTGACAGCAACAATCTACTCCTCTTCTCCCAATCTCAACATACAGGAAACCTAACCTGTAGTTACAGTTAAATGAATATGCTTATTCATCAAGCAAATAATAAATCACACTAACTTTATACAGAAAGTTTCGCTCCACTATGGGATTAAATTTATTGTAGTTATTGCTATGATAGTTTAGGGCTGTCTTTAACCATGTCTCCTGTTCCTTAAAAATATCAATTATCAACACGCGCCCGCATAGGCTTAATATCTTTTGCACACCCAGGTACCTGTCAGTAACTGTTCTGACAGCAACAATCTACTCCTCTTCTCCCAATCTCAACATACAGGAAACCTAACCTGTAGTTACAGTTAAATGAATATGTGTTGCGTGATAAATTCTCGCAACATCGTTTTATTTCAATATCTGTTTTATAACGCAAGGGCAACAACTGCTTGAAATTTATAGTCACTTTTCTCGGTAAGCATTTGTCTTCTCGCGTTGGTATCGAATGCAGTTAAGTTTGAGCTGTGGTCATTTTTGCGCTGGACTGCGCATGACTTGTCTTGTTGTTTGGTCGAGCGGTTTCCGCCCACGACTGGTGGAGTGAGCGATTTGGAATGGCGAAAGAGATGCCTCGTTGAAGAGGGGATCTCCGCTTTCTTTTGTTCTGTCAGGGATGTGTAGTCCTCTTATGGATATTTCGTTTAGTCGAGATAATACCTCTAGTGTTTTCCCACATGTCGGGAGGCGTGATATTTCTGTGTATTTCATGAAAGCAAGGTAAATTGACTTTTTCATTAACTCTATCGATTTTGGGTCGTGAGCGATTTCGATTCATAGCCTGTCTCCGAAAGTCGTCGCCACGAGATGTTCTTTCCCAGCTCACATGTCGCTGCATTGTACTGCATCGGTTGATGCATGTACCAAGGACCATTACTTGCTACTTTGTTAAATGAACTAGGTTTGAAAAACCTTTATTATCTAGAGGATATTTTTGAGGACATTATTTATACTTCGGCAGACGTGTCTGTCTTGCTGAAGTCAAACTAAGGAGAGTGAACTGATCTCATACATCTGGTTATCTCCTGGCTGTTATAGAAAAGGATGGAGTTTTCCACCTGACTACATATACAGCACTATGAAATATAACATGCATCTGACTCATCATTGTAATGCTGTCTACCGTCTATTGCTGTATTGAATGTTGCTGTGATAATGACTGTTTGATGTGCCTACACATTTGCGTAACCATTTTGTCACTGTGGCGTCCACAATAAATAATGAAGAAAAACGTCAACGGCTGTTTCAAGACTCATTGACTTTATACGTCGTGAGTTTACTGACGTCCTATGTGGATTGCCCTGTTATTGTTGTATGAACATTGTTTTTGACTGAACACATCTACACACTACACAAAACCAGACATGCGGATACCATCCATCATCATATGGCATCACGCATCATTTGGTGGCCATAAGCTGGTTTGATTCTGGTACTAGCAAACACGGGGTCCCTTACCCACTTCATTTTCAACAAGAATTCATCAGCATCCTTCAAGAAATTAACATTCTTCAATACAGTCAACATCTTCAAAATTTTCAAAGTACTCGGCGTTGCCCGGTAAAAGTCAAAATTTCAACTTTTGACGGAAACAAGAATTTGACAGTACCCGGCGTTGTTACATGTTGCCGGATAACTCGGACTGCTGTTATCTTTTACGCAAGTCAAGCAAGTTGCTGCTGTCAAGGTTCCAGTGCTGTCGTTTTTTGAGAAGGTCAAGTGCCGGTTGAAACGGGTTGTTTTCTGAAGAAGGCCAAGTACCGATTTCCATCAACTTACTTTTGGATTAGAAGGTCAAGTGCCGAAACAACTCAACACACAGTATTTCAGAAGCTCTTGTACCATCGTGTTAGCAGTGGAAGCAGTTCAGATGTGCCATCATCGTTGGAGCTTCGCTCTTTAGGACGTTGATTGACATCCGTTTTTCTGCTGTTCTTACGATTGGAAGCCTATAAGTTAAGTGGCCTGTTTGTATGTAAAACTGTGCCCTTATACTTCTGCTGAGTCTTCTGTGTATCATCTCATTCTATATGTTATATGTTTATATGTTATTTGTATATTTATATGTTTATATTTCAGCGGGTTCTCGGTTGGGTGGTGTCTCCGTTAGATTATGCCACGTCATAGAGGTCGTCTATTGTGAGCGTTTTCTGTAGGGTTTGCAAATTTCCGATACTGGAATTTGCTAAGCGACTTCTGTTGCTATTTATGTTAGCTGTGATGACATGTTTTAATATTGTTTTCGTTATTATTTCGCATTCTTTAGTTTTGTTTTGATTTGTTTGTATTTGTTAGCCTAGGCTTGTCTATAATTTAGTTTCATACAACATTTTTGTTTATACACTGTGGTGTCATGTATTTTGTTTAATTCTATCGCAGATATCGTCACATTTTTTGTGATATTTCATTAATTTCTGCTTTATTTTTAGTTGATTTCTGCGAAAGTTTTTGTATTGTTGCTGATCTTTGTTATTGTTTACATTGTTATTGTTTACATTGTTTGTATTGTTTACATTTTCAATGTTTACATTCTGCATGTGTTTACATAGTCATTGTTTACAGTTATAGTAATTAGTTAATGGGCTATGCTAATGCACTGTTACTACTATACTGATGATAAATGAATGATGAATAGTGTCGTGCACTATTGAATGAGAAGTGCACTTATGATCAAGAATTGAGTGCTGATATTTCATATACAAGTTCTTTGATTGGAGACTTGTTTCCCACAGGGACTGGGATAATATAATGTGATGTGAATATACAAGTGCTTAATTAAGACTTGTTACACTTAGGTTTGAAATAAATTAGTTAATTATTTCAGGTTTTGGACTCATATGTTAGACAACATGTCTACATTTGAGCACTTTATTGAGCAGGGTAAATTGCTTGGGAAGACTGGTGATAAGTTAGAAGAATTTGCAACTGCTCGATATGATAAAGCAATGGAAGCTGAACAAAAGAAACTGCAGATGGAAGCTGAACAAAAGAAACTGCAGATGCAGGTGGATGAAAAGAGATTCCAAATGGAAATGGAAAAACAAAAAAGGGAATCAGAAGCTGAGGAAAGAAAACTACAGCTAGAAGCTGAAAGACTTCAAAAAGAAGCTGAAAATAAAAGACTTGAAAAAGAAGCTGAAAATGAAAGA
Organism: Oreohelix idahoensis; assembly: GCA_024509875.1. Classification (NCBI taxonomy): domain Eukaryota; kingdom Metazoa; phylum Mollusca; class Gastropoda; order Stylommatophora; family Oreohelicidae; genus Oreohelix; species Oreohelix idahoensis. The sequence goes on from JAMPIV010007750.1 coordinate 127,174, forward strand.
CTTCAAATGCAGGCTCAAGCTGAAGAAAGGAAGTTACAAAGAGAGTCTGATGAGAGGAAAGCAAAAATGGAACATGAAGAAAAACTCTTAGCTTTAGAGTTGGAGAAATTGAAATTGACGAGCATGAGTAATGGGAATGATTCAAACAAGGGTTCATCTTCTGGTAAGGCTAATAATGATACTTTTAAGATTAAGTTACCAACATTTAGTCCTTCCAGTGATGACATAATGTTCTATCTGGACAGATTTGAACAAGCATGTACAGCTCATAACATAGACAAGCAAAATATGTTTATCAGTTATCAGGGATACTGACAGGTAAAGCTCTAAGTATATTAAATATGGTGGATGAACCTGACAAGAACAATTATGAGGTTGTCAGGGCCGCTTTGTTAAAGAAATATCAGCTTAACGAAGACGGCTATCGTCTACAATTTAAAAACATGTTACCTGAAAATGGAGTTGAATTCTCCGAGTTTATTGCAAGAATACGCATTACTTTCTCACGATGGGTTGAACTATCTAAGACGGAAAAAACGTATGAAGGACTTATGGACTTAATACTTAGAGACAAAGTCATGTCGTCTGTCAATGAGTCTTTCCTTGCTTTCCTTCATGAACGTAAACCTAAAACAATAAAAGAAATGGAAGATTTCTGTTGCCAATACGTAACTGCGCACCCACACATAACCATGGGTAACTCTAAGGTGAAAGAAGGTTTCCCAGTTGCTTCGGCAGCTCCGTATGGTCAAAACTTTGCTCGTAGATCCCAACAAAATTTTGATAGAAAGGGTAGCGGTAATTTCTGTCAAAATCATGGAAATCAATTTCATGGTGATTCTTCTTCGAAGAATTGGAGACAACCTGATAGTGGTCGTTACTATCACCCTAATAATTATAAGCATTTCAAAAGAGGATATGGTAATAGAGGTTATTCCTGCCGAAGACCTCAGAACCAAACAAATAGATGTTCGCATCAATGTGAACATGATAGTAATCGTGGAAACTGGAATTCGAACCAGGATAACAATTACAATAGAGACAATAATAACTGCAGAGATAATAATAACTCTGATAACTTCAGAGGTAATAATAGTCGGGGTAGATCTCAACACAAAAAAAAAAGAGATATCAGCAGGCTAATGCTGTACAACAGGAAACTGAGGGAGCCTGTAATCATGGTGTTGATAATAAAAACTTTGACGCTGTCACTGGTTCTGCTTTTGACTTTGAGAGAGCAAACAAATGCCCCCAATGCAGTACTTTATTCGAACCGGGTACCATAACTACTTTGAGTTGTGGTCACCCACTTCCCGCTCTTCCTGCTGCTGTTGCGCATGACGGGAGGGGTTCTTTAATTCTACATAAGGGTCTTGTTAATGATACTCCGGTCTCACTACTTTTCGATTCCGGATGCACCACTATTGGTGTTAGACAATCGCTTGTAGATCCATCTTGTGCTACAGGAAGGGTTATTAAATGTGTCACATTTGGCGGCACTCTAGAAAAATATCCTACTGCTGTAATCGCATTGCCACTCCTTTCTTTACTGGAGATGTGCATGCTTGTCTCTTACCTAATCCTATTGCGGACCTTATTATTGGTCGTATTCACGGAGTTAGGGAGTGTACCCCACAGCAGATTGCTGCTTGGGAAGATAATAACATGCAAGCTACAAATGCAGTAGTTACAAGAGCACAAGCTCTACAAAACACCGAAACTTCACTGAATAGTGATAATGAAGTTGATAGCCAAGATAGTCACTTAGTGATCACTCGTGACTCTTTCATAAAATTGCAAGAAGAAGATCCTTCTTTAAAAAAATTCTTCGTTCTTGCGAAGAAAGGTGATCCGAATCAGGATACAAATAGAAAATCTTGGATTGCAATGAGAAACGGCGTACTTGTACGTATGGTACAAGATTCGACTACGTCGGCACATTCGCAAATTCTTGTTCCCAAGAGCATGAGAGTCCAAATATTACAACATGCTCATGACTCGCAATGTGCTGGACATATGGGTTTTGCCCGTACGAAGTCGAGAGTCCTTGCGGCTTTCTTTTGGCCTTTTGTCAATAAGGACATTCGTATTTACTGCCGATCATGCAAGGTATGTCAGGAGGTCAAATCTAGAGGACCACGACATGCTGCGCCTATCCAGGCTGCTGACATTCCTATTCGGCCGTTTCAGAAAATGGCCATAGATATTATGGCCCTTTTAAGGTCAAGTCGGCCAGAGGACATCAGTTTATCCTTACATGTGTCGATATGTGCACACGTTGGCCAGAGGCTATTCCTCTTAAGAGCATATCTACTACAGATATCGCAGATGCTCTTTGGTTGATATTTTCTCGCTTGGGGTTCCCCAGAGAAATATTGTCAGACCATGGCACTCAACTCATATCTGACACTATGTCACAGGTAATGTCTACCTTACATATTGAACGATCTCTCAGTAGTGTCTACCATCCTATGTCTAATGGGTTAGTTGAGCGTCTGAATAGAACGCTCAAGACTTTGCTTGGTAAGATAACTGAAGATCATCCTCAAGATTGGGACAGGGTTTTACCCGCGGCTCTCTTGGCCTATAGAGAAGTCCCTAATGAACACACAGGATTTTCTCCCTTCGAACTTGTCTTTGGCGCGCGTCCACGCGGCCCTATGTCTTTATTACACGATCTCATCACTGCCGATGATATTAGCGATGAAACTCAATCCTCATATGAGTATGTCTTTGCTCTTAGACAAAAGATCATTGAGGCATGTAAGCTAGCAACTGCTTCATCAGAAATTGCTAAAGAGAAGGCAAGACAGTTTGCTAACAAGAATAGATGTCTACGACAACTTTGTCCAGGTGACAAAGCATTCGTCCTACTCCCCAGTAGGGAAAATAGACTTCTTATTGCATGGAAAGGTCCGTATGCAATAGTCTCTCGGATTTCCGATGTTGACTATGTGGTCGATATTGATGGAAAGCATAAAACTTTCCACATAAACATGCTTTCGGAATTTCACGAACGTCCGGACTATTTGCTGCCTATTTTCCAGGCAACGGATGATGCTCCTGCACCTCACGGTCATTATTCATCCCTGTCTGTCATTCAGGATGAGGAAGCTACCTTCTCTGATGTCAACCTTCCCCTTCCAGTGGTTCCATTTACATTCCACGGAATCTTGGAAAAACGTTTCTGTTTCTCCTAATCTTTCTGGTGACGAACATCGACAAGTCTCGTCGATGTTACAAACATTTCAGGATGTTCTCACTGACATTCCTGGACACACAGATGTCATAGAACATGACATAATTCTTACCGACAATAATCCAATTAGGGTTAGGCCGTATCCTATTCCTATACACTTTCAGTCGCAAGTGGAAAAGGAATTGGATGAAATGATTCAATTAATTGAACCATCGACTTCACCATATTCTTCTTCCATGGTTATTGTCCGGAGAAGGATAAGAACATACGAATTTGTGTTGATTATCGCAAATTGAATCAGGTCACAAAGTTCGACGCTGAACCGATGCCTTTGTTAGAAGATCTACTGATTAGACTTTCTAATTCTAGATTCTTCACTAAACTTGACTTGTCTAAAGGTTATTGGCAAGTGCCTTTAGCAGAGCATGCCAAACCTCTTACTGCTTTTTCTACACCTAGGGGTCTATTTCAATGGAATGTTATGCCTTTTGGTCTCATGAACGCCCCTGCCACTTTCGTTCGCATGATGCGTCGAATTCTGTCACATCGTTCGGATGTCATCGCATACTTAGATGACATCTGTCTCTTCAGTGATACCTGGGAAGATCACTATTTAGGGTTATATGACTTACTGTCCACTCTACGTGAGAATAATTTGACAGCAAAACCTTCTAAAGCTTTTGTTGGTTTTGGTGAAATCTCTTTCCTGGGTCATCGTGTTGGTCATGGTCTCTTGAAGACAGAAGACCACAATACTTCCAAAATACTGAACATCTCTGTTCCTAAAACGAAGAAACAAGTTAGGAGTCTCTTAGGTTTAATTCAATTTTATGGGAGATTTATTCCAAATTTATCTTCGATCATGGCACCTCTATCAACATTGTTGAAGAAAGGTTCGCCTAATCTGGTCCGTTGGTCGGAAGAATGCCAATCTTCACTAGACCAAATCAAGAATATATTTTCTTCTCCTCCCATCTTAAGATTACCTACTCTTGATAGGACTTTTGTTCTTCGGAGTGATGCTTCATCCACTGGGATTGGAGCAGCACTGATGCAAGAATATGCAAATACTCTGCATCCTGTTATGTACATTTCTAGAAAACTAAATGCGGCAGAGAGGAACTACTCGGTTTTAGACCGTGAGTTGTTAGCGATGGTTTGGTCAATTCAAAAGCTACAAAGATTCCTCCTGGGCGCACATTTCATTCTAGAGACTGATCAGAAAGCTCTTACAGCTATTCAGACTAAGAATTTGAAGAGTTCGAGATCCACTCGATATGCTATAGCTCTTCAACCTTTTCACTTCACGGTACGAGCTATCCGTGGTGCGGATAATGTGATGGCTGACATTTTGTCTAGATGCCCACATGACTCCAACTAATACTTCTGTCCTATATTTCTATATATTACAGAGTCATAACACACCTATATTTCTACAATAGATTAGCACATCTGTACTTACTTTATATGTACACACTATCGTGCTTTGTTGTCATCTTCTTCTGTTCGTTTTTTAAGATGATAGAGGAGGACTGAGTAGTTAATATAAGGGCCGTTAGTTTACTAAACAGCCACAATTATTAATAATGTATTGTACCTTATGAAGCATATTAGTTATTAATTAGCATTATATTGCTTGTACTTTCTCAGAATGTCATTGTTGAGCTGAGGACTTACCTTACGAGTTCTAGATTGTGTACTTACCCTCGGAATACCAGAGCATATGTCCTGGATCGTCATGTAGTTTAACTTTACTATGTACTTATGTCATTACATGTCAAAGAATGTACTATTTAAATTTTCCTATCAGATTTGTACATCCATTTTTAAAGACAATATTAGAGTATGCTGTTTAATGATGATTATAGTAACTTGCATACGTATATTGTGTTTACATGCTAACGTGATGTGTGTTGGTGACACCTCCCCGATGTGCATATTTTTTGAGACATATTTATTTTTCTGTTGAGGTATATCCTCACCAGACACTCTATAATTAGCCTATTGTTTGGCAATTTAATTAATTATCAGCGCATAATTCGTGCGTTTTGAGCCGCTTATCGCATGCTCTTTGATATTGGAAAAAAAAAAATATGTTCCACATTTTTTTTTTTTATCGGGAGGAGGTGGTGATATGTTGCGTGATAAATTCTCGCAACATCGTTTTATTTCAATATCTGTTTTATAACGCAAGGGCAACAACTGCTTGAAATTTATAGTCACTTTTCTCGGTAAGCATTTGTCTTCTCGCGTTGGTATCGAATGCAGTTAAGTTTGAGCTGTGGTCATTTTTGCGCTGGACTGCGCATGACTTGTCTTGTTGTTTGGTCGATCGGTTTCCGCCCACGACTGGTGGAGTGAGCGATTTGGAATGGCGAAAGAGATGCCTCGTTGAAGAGGGGATCTCCGCTTTCTTTTGTTCTGTCAGGGATGTGTAGTCCTCTTATGGATATTTCGTTTAGTCGAGATAATACCTCTAGTGTTTTCCCACATGTCGGGAGGCGTGATATTTCTGTGTATTTCATGAAAGCAAGGTAAATTGACTTTTTCATTAACTCTATCGATTTTGGGTCGTGAGCGATTTCGATTCATAGCCTGTCTCCGAAAGTCGTCGTCACGAGATGTTCTTTCCCAGCTCACATGTCGCTGCATTGTACTGCATCGGTTGATGCATGTACCAAGGACCATTACTTGCTACTTTGTTAAATGAACTAGGTTTGGAAAACCTTTATTATCTAGAGGATATTTTTTGAGGACATTATTTATACTTCGGCAGACGTGTCTGTCTTGCTGAAGTCAAACTAAGGAGAGTGAACTGATCTCATACATCTGGTTATCTCCTGGCTGTTATAGAAAAGGATGGAGTTTTCCACCTGACTACATTTACAGCACTATGAAATATAACATGCATCTGACTCATCATTGTAATGCTGTCTACCGTCTATTGCTGTATTGAATGTTGCTGTGATAATGACTGTTTGATGTGCCTACACATTTGCGTAACCATTTTGTCACTGTGGCGTCCACAATAAATAATGAAGAAAAAACGTCAACGGCTGTTTCAAGACTCATTGACTTTATACGTCGTGAGTTTACTGACGTCCTATGTGGATTGCCCTGTTATTGTTGTATGAACATTGTTTTGACTGAACACATCTACACACTACACAAAACCAGACATGCGGATACCATCCATCATCATATGGCATCACGCATCAATATGCTTATTCATCTTACAACATTAAATGAATTTACATAAACAGATTACAGCATTTGACATTACACAAATAAATCGTATGTCCCCTTGGGGAAATATATTAGCATTCCACAATGAGTACATAGACAAGGCAATGTTCTTGCTATAATAATACAGTTGTGGCTAGATCATAAGATATAATTATATCTATGCCTGGTGACTGCTTTCAGTGAAAGTTATAGACTAGTGTCTAGCCACACAAGTAAGCATAAAATGATCCTCCCTTGCCACTAGAAATATCTATCAAAAGGAATAAGTGACTATCTCCTATAATCCAGAGTTATTACCTGCATCTCACTATTCAGTTTTAAAGTGAACAATCCACACCTGACATTATCTTACAGAAATGACAGTTAATTTTTGCTGACTCTTAACCCAATGGTAAGCATTCGTGGACTGATTCTACGCCTAATATCTGTTAGTGTAAGTTTAACATTTAACCCATGATAAACCGTAACAGTTCAAGCACCACTTAATAGGCCGTAGACAGCGCTACCTTATCACTGAATAAATTACTAGGAGAAGTCCTCAGAAATAAATTCACTTCCCTAACAGATATATATAAAAGCTAACATGAATCTAATATAATAATTATAAGATATGTCAACTCACCCCGAAAAAATGCCAAGAAATAGGCAAAAAACATTTAGTTCTGTGTTAATGTTTGCCTTATCTCATGATGGTCATCTACGGGCCAGGAATATACGAATGTCTTTGTCTATTAAAACCAGTCTACTCTTATAGATCACAAGGGACGCTCCCCCCGAACACCTGGCGTGCGTATTTCTACAGAAGTTCGGCGAAAGACGTAATCTAGAGTAAGACAAAAGAAATCGTGCGAAAGTTCCCCAGGTAGAGAAACGCATAACATTATGCTCTATCTTGTCTAAGGGGCGAAAACCCAAAGACTGACCGCGGGTTGTTATCTTCCCCTGAAACAGATCACACTCGTTACCCAGGCCTCAAAGGGTACCAGCCGCTCGTCATCAAACGTTTTAAAGCGACCAGAGAAATTCCCCTGTTGGGACCACAGAGGGTACCCGCCGCTAACGAACCGTTTCTTTCACAGAAACCGTCTTGGCTCGTTCTAACACTTAAAGCGGACCCGAGAAATGTTTCTCTGGTCGAACAGGTGCGTTTAGATAACATTACGTCTAGCGTTAGCTGACCGCAGCTGGCCAGCGTAAACAAGCTCGGGTGGGGTTGAGAAGGTGAAAAAATGTAGGTAGAATATGAAAGAAACGAAAATACAAAATGTCTCGGAAAACAGAACATTAAAAGAGTAATAACAATATGGACAAGATGGTAAAATAAATTATCTTTCACGTGACAACTATCAATCACTGTAACATGTTGTTTGTGGTGTCACTACTGTATATGTCCATTGTAGTGTACAGAGTTGTTGAGATCAGGCATGCTCCAGTTCATAAATAATGGGTAGTACATCAATAGCTTCCAATGTCATGATACATAATGGCCGCATCCCCTATCTGACTAAGCGCGTCAGTGAAGGCGGATCGGTAAGTAACTAAAGTTGCTTTATGTTCACAGTTTATATCATATTATGAAACCATGGAAGGGGTTTCTATCAAAATTGAGATCTCCTTGCCACTGTCCGAATAGTAAGATACATGCCCCGTTCTTTGGACAGTGATTCAAAAATACGATGACAGGAATGTAACATGGCCGCCTTCCTGAGTTGTCGCTCACTCGCTCACAGGAGGGTATATATATATAAGCCAAAGTTAATTCACCAACGGGCTGATCACCCGTTTGCCAGTCACTTCGATTACGGAAACAACAGCAAATGGATTGATTTGCCGTTGCCCTAAAGACGCCAATAGGCGTGATGGGAAACAATGGCAAAGAAAACCTATCTGCTGTTGCCCTAAGACGCCACTAGGCGTAATGGCCACTGACTGCTTTGACGGTCGGTGGCTAAGGACGGAAGAAGAAGAAAGTTAATTCGAAATACATATGAATGATTTCCTAAAGTTTCTCCATACAGTTCTACAGTATTCCAGTTACTTCACGTAGACATAATTGTTGTATGGAAGCCCGTCATCTTTGTCGATACAAACACGACCCTAGCGTTGCGAAGCACAAAATTCCAGCTAGGTCTAACCGACATGAGATCATCAAAAATAGGGTCTGGAATTACCTGGAGTCCGAATCATACATGGTACTGTACATTAGGAGAGTCTCTAACACAAGCTCTGGTAGAGATACAATCTCCTACAGAAGAAAAACCACTTCATAAATCATTTTTACTGAAGAACGTACCAGCCCTGGAAAATGCGTAACCGCCATTGTAAACGGTACCTCGGAACTCATCACGACTTGTCAAGACAACTCCTACTTCCGCTAGAGCGGCATAACAAGAATATAGTCCTGCCTACCCATCCAAAATATACAATATAGGACTGATTCTACTTGTGCTCATAATATGTAATACATATGAATTCAGGCCATAAACATAATAAGCAAATTAATCTATTTTCTGGCCCTAACAAATAAGTACGGACATGGGTGTCATATCCAAGCGCCGGATCAATATCAAGAACGATTACTCCTATAATCAAAAGTGTGAATCAATCATGAATTATCTAGCTTTACCATAGACAGCATTTTCATACACAAATGAATGAACGTCTATATCTTTTCCATCTTAAATAGCCATATCGATTTTTGTAATATGTGCGTCAAAATATGCACGCAACAGATTACCACACCCCTCGGGAAAAAAAATGTGTTGGGTGTTCATTCTAATGGTAAAGAACTTCATTACGCGAATGGTTGCAAAGGAACAAAAATGTCAGAAAAATGTTCTTCAAAACGAACTCCAACAAGTAGTGTTTAACTGGTCACTTACTGGCAGCACACAAGTCTGTGATGACTGTACATATATTTTATTTAACGTGACACATACGGAGTGGAACAAGACGATCATAGTTACAGGTGCAAAAGGGTCATACGTCAAAAATGTTGATAATTACTTTTCAAGTTCATGAAGATTCTCTAACAATTAAGTCCTCTTATTCAAGTGACTAAGGGTCACTTCCTCTACCATATCATATGTATTGCAGTCAAGTCCGTTGACCTTCTTTCAAGGACGTATCTTATGGCCAACGGGTTCATTCTCAAGGAGCAATACTTCTTATCATACTTGTAACAATTCCAGACTTTTTCCATACGATACTTAGGTAGCATATATATATAAAATCCAAACAAAGTCATCCACGACAATACGACCAGGTTAGAGTTCTGTGTTGACTAACCTCTCTATATCCATGCCACGACTTTGGCATTGACGAAAATACGGCATATAAAAACATGTGAAGCATACAAATCAATTAACTTCGTTTACTCGTAGGTATCCTCCCTCTACGGTAATTCAAAAGGGCTAACGACTCCGTCTGTCCATTCTAGGAATGACATACTACGATGAATTCCCGCTAGACCAAAACTAGGAGCGGCCTGATACTTTAATTTAACTCAATAAACATTCGATGTGACAAATGCATAAAGTTATACCATATTAAGAAAAGAATATTAAACGAAATCAATATAACTAAATGATAGTATGCATTAAAGCACACATCCACACTCGACCTACTTTGGAACGATGTGGTAATATTCGAAGTAAAAACAAGTTGAAAATGAAAAATGAAAAAACCATAAAAAAAAAAGATGATAATAAAATTCAACTAAGTTTTCAAAAAAAAAAATTTGAAACATATGATTTCAAAAATGAAAATGAACAGCAACACTGATGATGATCAATGACAAGAGAATCAATAAAACAGAAAAATTGAAAATACAATGTGCAAAAATGAAGCAATGCAAAATTAAACACTTTAAGAATCAACACCCTTAATGTTTTCTAACACTAGTACGGTTGACTAGTGATCTAACAGTGAGATATCATAACTAAGACCCGTGAATGCAGGTATTACGTGACAACTAAGAAAGTTAGTATGTGTGTGATCCATAATCAATTAAATAGATTAAATTGAATTATTCTAATTTATATATTTCTTAATTACTAACAAATAACCAGTTACTAATATATTCTAAGTAATTCCAATATCACTATCAATATGTCAATGTTCAGTTACAACTAGTTAGTAATCGACGAGACGATGTTCTCAATGTTCCATACACGATAAAATATATTCTCGAACACGATATGTAGTGTAATATGTTCCATAGGAATAACAAATGTATATTTGTCGCTCTTAACAATGTTTCCATACTAATAAAAAGTTACTGTAGTACCAATGTTCCCGTACTAATAAAATGTTACTCTAATACCACTGTTCCCGTTCTAATAAAACGTTACTATAGTATCAATGTTCCCGTACTAATAAAATGTTACTACACAAGAAGTAATGTTATAATCTATAAGTAAGTATATCCTGAAAGTTATACTTATACGAATACTTCAGTTATATAAACAGTCTTTATAGATGTACAATCAATGATAATGTACAAAGTTATTCATGTTATCGGTGAGGATGTTTCAACATCTGGAAGTGGTTTAGTTTCGACAAGTTCGCTTGGGCATCTCGACAAACAGTCTGCGAACACATTCTTCACTCCAGGAATAGCTCGTATTTCAAAATTGAATGGTTGAAGCGCTATAGCGTAACGCGCTGACTTCGATGATTTAACGTTCTTCGTGTTCAGTGCGGTAAGAGCTTTTTGGTCAGATTCCACCACAAAGTGTGAGCCGAGGAGGTAACGTTCCAGTTTTGTGATTGCCCATACTAATGCGAGGAGCTCTTTATCCAGAACGGAGTATTTGAGTTCGCTCTCCGTAAGTTTTCTGGACACGTACATCACCGGAAATAAGGTGCCGTTATATTCCTGCATCAAAACTGCAGCAATAGCGTAAGAAGATGCATCACTGCGAAGAATGAAAGTGAGATTTTTGTTAGGCAACCTCAAAAAAGGTTCATTTGAAAAAAATCGTTTTATATAGTCTAACGCCGTTTGGTGATCCTGCGACCACTTTATTACATTAGATGTGCCTTTCTTCAGTAGAGACGAAAAAGGTGCAGTTATAGTAGACAAATGAGGGATGAATTTTGAATAGAACTGTATTAGTCCTAAAAGAGATCTAACTTGTTTTTTTGTCTTAGGTGCCGAGATGTTTAAAATTTTAGAGACGTTACTGTCTTCTGTATACATTAAACCGCGACCTATGCGGTGACCCAGAAATGAGATGTCATGAAAACCGACAAAAGCCTTTGAAGGTTTCGCTGTTAAGTTATAATCCCGTAAGGTAGAAAGTAAAGCTTTTAATCCATGAATATGTTCATCCCAAGAGTCACTGAAAAGACAGATGTCATCTATATAAGTAATGACATCGGGACGATGAGACAATATGCGGCGCATCATGCGTACAAAGGTAGCTGGCGCATTCATTAATCCGAATGGCATAATATTCCATTGAAAAAACCCCGTGGCGTCGAGAAAGCGGTGAATGGCTTTGCTTTAGGAGTGAGTGGCACTTGCCAATAGCCCTTTGAAAGGTCAAATTTCGAAAAGAATGTGGCATGAGATAATTTCTCCAATAAGTCGTCTAAAAGAGGTAACGGTTCCGCATCGAATTTTGTAACTTTGTTTAATTTCCTGTAATCTACGCAAAGACGTATATTGTTGTCCTTCTTCCTAATGATTACCATAGAAGAAGAATATGGTGATGAAGATGGTTCAATTATATTTAATTGAAGCATCTCATCCAATTCCTTATCAACCTTATCACGAAAGTGTAAAGGGATAGGATATGGGCGAACTCGAATAGGCGTATCGTCAGTCAGAATAATGTCATGTTGGATGACTGACGTATGACCTGGGATGTCAGTGAGGACATCCTCATACGAGTGTAGAATATTAGAGACTTGCTGACGTTGATCAGCCGAAAGAGTAGATGAGATTGTAACATCATTCCATTTCTCAGTGGAATGGAGTGGTACAACTGGTATTGGTAGTTGTACATCATCGAAAGAAGATTCTTCTTCTTGGATGACTGACAAACTAGAATAGTGTTGAATAGGAGGTGTAGGATCGTCAGTTGCCTGGAACACTGACTGTAGATAATCAGGACGTGAGTAATACTCCTTCAACATGTTAATGTGGAAGGTTTTATGTTTACCATTAACATCAACGATGTAGTCGACATCGGATATTCTTGAGATGATCCTGAAAGGACCTCTCCAGGTAATTAAAAGACGATTGTTATGCGCAGGGAGTAATACAAAAGCTTCGTCACCAGGAATAAGCTGGCGAAGACGTCTATACTTGTTTGCAAATAGACGAGCTTTTTCTTTGGCTTGTTCGGATGATGCAGTAGCTAGTCTACAAGCATCTATGATTCTCTTTCTCAGAGAGATCACATACTCATAAGAGGATTGAGTTTCCTCTTCAGTATTCTCGTCAACCAATAAGTCGTGGATTAACGACATCGGACCGCGTGGTTGCATGCCAAAAACTAGCTGGAATGGAGAAAACCCCGTGGCTTGATTTTGTACTTCGCGATACGCGAACAGAGCAGCGGGTATGACCCGATCCCAGTCTTGGGGATGGTCTTGGGTCATCTTACCCAACAACTGCTTGAGTGTCCTATTGAGACGCTCAATTAACCCATTTGACATCGGATGATAAATAGAACTAAGAGATCTGTCTATACCTAATGTCTTCATAACTTGAAACATGGATTCAGAAATGAACTGAACCCCATGATCCGACAAGATTTTCCTTGGAAAACCAATGCGTGAGAAGATTAACATCAATGCCTCTGCTACACTGGCAGATGAAGTGTTCTTGAGAGGGATGGCCTCAGGCCAACGAGTGCACATATCAATGCACGTAAGAATATGCGTATGCCCTCTAGCAGATGGAAGCATCGGACCAATAATGTCTATAGCCATTTTATCAAATGGTCTAATCGGGATGTCCGCAGCTTGAATAGGAGCAGCATGAAATGGACCCCGTACCTTAACTTCCTGACATATCAAACAGGATCGACAATAGAGAGTGATGTCCCTATGGACGCCTGGCCAGTAGAATGCCGAAAGCACTCTGGATTTGGTACGCGAAAAACCCATATGGCCCGCACATTGCGAGTCATGCGCATGTCGTAATATACGAGATCTCATAGAGGATGGGACTAAGATCTGATAACATAAGGATGAATCCTTTTCCCGTATTACTCTAACCAAAATCCCATTTTTAAGTATAAAGTCATGTCTAGATTTTGCAAGTTTGTTGCTGGTATTCTTTTTGTTCACATACTGAAAATTTTTTTTTAATGAATCATCATTCTTTTGCAATGTTGCAAACAACTCCCGTGAAATAGGAGCATCATCATCACAAGTGGTATGAACTGTAGGTTCAATAGGTGTATCATGCGACATATTAGTAGCTTGCGCTCTAGTCACTACTGCATTTGCAGTTTGAATATGTCGCTCTTCCCATTCAGCTATTTGCTGTGGTGTAAACTCTTTAATACCATGTATGCGACCAAGTATTACATCACAAATTGGATTCGGAAGGAGACATGCATGGATCTTTCCTTAAAAAAATGGTGTATTAAGGTCAATAATAGCAGTGGGAAATGTTTCAACGGTGCCACCAAAAGTCACACACAACCCTGCCCGTGGCACAACTTGGGTTGATCAGCGAAGTCCGGACGCCCACAGTACTACAACCTGAGTCAAATAGGAGAGAGCATGAAATGTTGTTGACAAATCCCTTGTTAAACTTAAGAGAGCCCTGTCCCTGGTGTACTGACGCAGCAGTGGTCGTACAGACTACAGGTAGACTAGGCAAGGTATGTCCGCAACGCAGCGTCGTGATCGCCTTAGGCTGGAAAAGAGTCGAGCATTCTGGACAGTCTTTCACCTGGGTACAATCAAGAGAACAAGACATAGCATTGTGAGTTTCAGCTACTTTACCCTGTTCAATGTTAGCCTGTGTATCACTTAAAGCGACATTAGAATGTCTACCCGTATTACTCGACGATCTATCTCTACGACGCGATCGATTTTGATTATTTGCATTAAAATTGCCATAATTGTCGTTTCTGCTTGAGTTAAAATTTGGATGAGTCCGATAATTTGTATAATTAAAGTTATGAAGTTCTTTAAAATTTGTATTCCAAGAACCTTGTCTGTTTTGCGGACCCTGAGATCTTGATCTCCAGTTTTGTTTATTATAATGTCCTTGATTATTTTTAAAATTATTGTTACCAAAATCTCGCGATCTGTGAGCTTGGTTCCAAGAAACATTAAATGGAGCAGATTGATGAAATTGCTTCCCTTTGTAAAAGTTATCATTGTTAAAATTGTAATTATTTCCCTTATTGACATACCTGTCAGCACTAAAGGAACGATTTCGTGAAAAATTGTTTTGTTGTGCTGCAAAAGCAACAGGCAATTCATTCTTAATCTGTGCATTACTTAGTTCCATGGTTGGGTGAGCAGTGCAGAAATTTTTTTGCATGTTCTTCTAAGTCTTTCATAGATAAAGGTTTCCGTTCGTGTAAAAATGCGAGAAATGTAGGATTTACAGACGATAGTACCTTATCGCGCATCAGTAAATCGAAGAGACCTTCATACGACTTTTCAATTTTGGATAATTCGATCCATCTTTCTAGGGATAGTCGTATTTGTGACAGAAAATCACTGAAATTTCTGCTTGATTGCGGTAGTAATGTACGAAATCTTAATCGGTATTCATCTTCTGTCATTTGAAATTTCTTCAGAAGTGCGGCTCTAAGAGCATTATAATCATTCTTCTCATTAATACTGGTAGTATGATAAACTGCTAAAGCATCCCCAGTAAGTAACCTGGATAAATATGTGCAATACAGTGTTTTATCCACGTTATAAGACCTACAAGTGGCCTCAAATCTATCTAGGAAAAATATTACGTCATCCGACGGGGGATTAAATTTAGGTAATTTAAGGTGAATTTCCTTAAAATGATCATGTCTGGATGAAGTTTGGCTTTCAAAAGTTCTCTGAGAATTAGCTTCCTGAGTTAACCTAAGTCTCTCATATTCTGACTCTGCTAATTTTAGTTCATGCTGTCGTTTTCTATCATTCTCTTCCATCTCAAGCTGAAGTCGTTTTGTATTTTGTTCAGCTATTAATCTTCTTTCTTCCATTTCCTTTTGTTTATTTTCCATTTTCTTTTGTTTAACTTCCATCTCAATTTTAAGTCTTTCTTCAGCCTCCCTTTGCTTCTGTTCTGCCTCTCGCTGAAATCGTTTCTCTTCTAATTCAGCGGCTTGTTCAGCTATTAATCTTCTTTCTTCCATTTCCTTTTGTTTCTGTTCTGCCTTTCGCTGAAATCGTTTCTCATTCTCCTCCGCCTCAAATTTCAAATTTTGTAATCTTAAAGTTTCTAGCTTTCTCTGTTCGGCTTCTATTTCTTGAGCTTTCTTATATTCTGCAAGTGCAAATGCTTTTGCTTCATCAGGAGCCATCTGAAGAGCTTTTGCTTGCTTAATGAAATAATCTAGTGAATACATTATGCTTTATAAGTAGTCACAATACTCTTGATTTATAAAATGATAATTAATCAATGTAAATTAATTAACCTTGTTACTTTGCCAAGTGTACGTCGTTCCTGTCCTAGAACGGTATCTTTTGTTATCATATAGTTATGAAATATGTTAATAATCAATACAGTAATTTATGTAATGAAATGTCATGAAAGCAACAACGTGAAAGACAATAGAAACATTACCGACAAGACACGATAATCAAAGACGAGTGAACACAATCGTAGAAATCAACAAAAATAGAAATGTGTAACTAAAATAGAATATCGTAAAAATTTACGATGACAACTACGATCAGATACTCAACAGGACAATTGACAACACAGTGTAAAAACATAGGTTTTGTAAAAAACTGAACGACAGGAAAGGTGAGACGGACGCATAATACAAACAAAATTCATCATAAAACTAAATACGAGTAAAAATAACTACCAAAAACAACAAGTAAACGTGACGAAACAGCTAAACAGATAATACCATAAGGAACAATTAGCGATCGGAACTTCGGCAAGGTTTCTAGCCTTGGACCGGAATTATCGCTCAATTGAAACTTACAAGTTGAGCCCTACAGAACGTCTGACGAAGAGCCCGAATTGGCTTCGAGATGGATCTCGTTCGTCAGATCAACCTCCCTACCTCCCACGACGAATGTACAACATATAACATATAACATGGAAAATGTAAAGATGGACATAACTATAGAAGGCACAGCTAAAAGTAATAAAATGTACAACGAAAGCACGTTATACTCATCTCGCGTGTGCCGGGAAAAAACAATGTGCCTCGTCTCCGTGGATGTACGTCTGAGGATAAAATACTTCGCTCTGCGTATATAACAACAGCTCGCACGTAATAATGACGAATAGGTGATCCCAAGGCAGTCAGTCACTGTAAAACTTGACGTGGAGGTTGATTGATGACCTTGAGCATTTGGTAACCGTAAGTTGATTCTGATTCATCATCACACTAGGTTCCAAGTTTGAGATGTTGTCGCCTTGAAAATTCAAATCTTCTTTTCAACCGATACTTGGATTGAGTACGTTCCTGTGAAATTATTTATTTCCAGACCACACTGGCATACCATTTACTGTTGGGTGTTCATTCTAATGGTAAAGAACTTCATTACGCGAATGGTTGCAAAGGAACAAAAATGTCAGAAAATGTTCTTCAAAACGAACTCCAACAAGTAGTGTTTAACTGGTCACTTACTGGCAGCACACAAGTCTGTGATGACTGTACATATATTTTATTTAACGTGACACATACGGAGTGGAACAAGACGATCATAGTTACAGGTGCAAAAGGGTCATACGTCAAAAATGTTGATAATTACTTTTCAAGTTCATGAAGATTCTCTAACAATTAAGTCCTCTTATTCAAGTGACTAAGGGTCACTTCCTCTACCATATCATATGTATTGCAGTCAAGTCCGTTGACCTTCTTTCAAGGACGTATCTTATGGCCAACGGGTTCATTCTCAAGGAGCAATACTTCTTATCATACTTGTAACAATTCCAGACTTTTTCCATACGATACTTAGGTAGCATATATATATAAAATCCAAACAAAGTCATCCACGACAATACGACCAGGTTAGAGTTCTGTGTTGACTAACCTCTCTATATCCATGCCACGACTTTGGCATTGACGAAAATACGGCATATAAAAACATGTGAAGCATACAAATCAATTAACTTCGTTTACTCGTAGGTATCCTCCCTCTACGGTAATTCAAAAGGGCTAACGACTCCGTCTGTCCATTCTAGGAATGACATACTACGATGAATTCCCGCTAGACCAAAACTAGGAGCGGCCTGATACTTTAATTTAACTCAATAAACATTCGATGTGACATGGGGCGACACTTACTTGATACTTCCACTATTGGCTTCATCATGAATACCAGTAGATATAATTACAAAATAATGGCTTCTTCAAACTTGCCAGATAAATCCAAGAAATATATATCGGACATAAACATGGTCCGAACTGCCCCGTTCCAAAACATGACGTCAGAATTCCCTAACTAGGTTACCCGTGCGTCCAAAGCAACTCACACTGCATTGTGCACGTCAGTGCGTGAATCAATCGAACGCACAAATAATATAACTATTTTAAGACTGGTGCGTACATTTGGCAGGACCGAAGACTACCCCCTTTAGGTAATAAATGTACGTAACAAAATGGTACTTTTTTTTTTGAAATACATCTAGGAGCAACATACAATAGGCTCACAACGCACCAATAAAAATGCGCAGATGATAAGCATAAGTTTTTTGACCTTAGAGAAAGTACTTCTCTAAGTATAAATATTTCCAGAGAGGTGTCACCAACGCATACTACAATATTAGCCATGACACAATTTCTACATTAGTTTATACATAAATTTCATCTAAGATATCTTAACATCATGATCATCAAAGACGAAAAAAACATTGAAAGATCAGCGGTGAATAAATATCAATGAACCGCTAAGTAGTGTTACAATCAATATATAATATTACATATGTGTACACATTTCAACATAGGAACAACTGTATCAAAGTTGTATAACAGTTATGAATCATGTGGGCATCTAGACAAAATATCTGCCATCACATTTTCTGACCCACGGATAGCTCGCACCGAAAAATGAAATGGCTGCAGAGCAATCGCGTAACGCGTTGATCTCGCGCTCTTCAGATTTTTACTCTGAATAGCCGTAAGAGCTTTCTGGTCAGTTTCCACGATGAAATGCGCGCCAAGAAGAAATCTTTGCAGTTTAAGGATTGACCAAACCATAGCCAATAAATCACGGTCTAGGACCGAGTAATTCCTCTCTGCGGCATTTAATTTACGAGAAATATACATCACAGGATGCAGAGTTCCAGAGTACTCTTGCATTAGTGCTGCTCCAATCCCGGTGGATGAAGCGTCACTACGAAGAATAAATGTCTTATCCTTAGAAGGCAATACTAGGATAGGTGAAGTAGAAAACATAGTTTTAACCTTATCCAAAGAGGATTGACATTCTTGAGTGCAATGGACTACATTAGGAGACCCTTTCTTTAGCAAGGAAGAAAGAGGTGACATAATGGAGGACAGATTCGGAATGAATCGTCCATAAAATTGTATTAGACCTAAGAGACTTCGCACTTGCTTTTTAGTCTTAGGAATAGAAATGTTAAGTATCTTACTTGTATTATGGTCTTCTGTTTTTAGGAACCCATGACCAACACGGTGTCCTAAGAAAGATATTTCGCTAAAACCAATACATGCTTTCGATGGTTTCGCTGTCAGGTTATGCTCGCGTAAGATAGACAATAGTTCATTTATCCCATTATAGTGATCGTTCCAAGTATCACTGAAAAGACAGATGTCATCAAGATACGCAATGACATCTGAGCGATGAGATAGGATTCGACGCATCATGCGTACGAATGTTGCAGGGGCGTTCATAAGACCGAAAGGCATGAAATTCCATTGGAATAGACCCCTAGGCGTCGAAAAAGCAGTAAACGGTTTTAACGTGTTCGGATAATGGAACTTGCCAATATCCCTTAGACAAATCGAGTTTAGTAAAGAAATGAGAATTCGATAGTCTCGTAAGTAGCTCTTCTAGTAAAGGCATAGGTTCAGCATCAAATTTCGTCACTTGGTTCAATTTGCGATAATCCACGCAAAGACGTATGTTATTGTCTTTTTTTCGTACAATAACCATCGGCGAAGAATATGCTGATGTGGATGGTTCGATAATTTTTAACTCTATCATCTCATCCAACTCTTTCTCTACCTGTGCTTGAAAATGTATCGGGATAGGATACGGTCTGACTCTTATAGGACTATGGTCAGTAAGAATAATGTCATGTTGAATGACATCAGTTTGACCAGGAATGTCAGTAAGGACATCCTGAAATTGTTCTAACATAGTAGAAACTTGTTTCTGCTCTCCTGGAGATAATTCGGGAGAAATTGCAACATCTTTCCATGATTCATTAAAGTGAAGAGGAATCATTGGAAAAGGTAGATTTACATCCGAGAAACTCGTTTCCTCATCCTGTATTACTGACAGAGATGAGTACTGTCCATGTTGGACTGGAAAATCGTCCGTTGCCTGGAACACAGGTTGTAAATAATCCGGACGTTCATGGAATTCCGTGAGCATGTTGATGTGGAAGGTTTTACGCTTCCCGTCAATATCGACGATATAGTCAACATCGGAAACTTTTGATATTATATCGTACGGACCTTTCCAAGAAATAAGAAGTCCATTTTCCCTACAAGGTAGCAAGACGAATGCTTTGTCACCTGGACAAAGTTGTCGCAAGCATCTCTTTTTATTGGCAAAATCCCTTGCCTTCTGTTTCGCAAATTCAGAAGAAGCAGTTGCCAATTTGCATGCTTCAATAATCTTGTGTCTAAGTGCGATGACATATTCATAAGAGGATTTTGTGTCATCGACAATATTATCAGCAGTTATAAGATCATGAAGTAAGGACATAGGACCTCGCGGTTTCGCGCCAAAGACAAGTTCAAAGGGAGAAATCCTGTATGTTCGTTGGCGACCTCTCTATATGCAAAGAGAGCCGCGGGTAAAACCCTATCCCAATCCTGAGGATGATCTTCTGTTATCTTACCTAGTAGGTTTTTCAGAGTTCTATTCAGACGTTCCACCATCCCATTGGACATAGGATGATAAATACTACTCAGCGATCTCTCTATCTTAAGAGTCGACATTACTTGAGACATGGTATCCGATATGAGTTGGATACCATGGTCGGATAATATTTCTGCTGGAAATCCCAGACGAGAAAATATTAACCAAAGAGCATCTGCGACATCAGCAGTAGTTATGCTCTTTAGAGGAACAGCCTCCGGCCAACGTGTGCACATATCAACACACGTCAAAATAAATTGGTGTCCTCTAGCAGACTTTATCTTAAATGGACCAATGATGTCTATCGCCATTTTTTGAAATGGTCGAATGGGAATGTCTGCAGCCTGAATAGGTGCATCATGGCGTGGACCTCTGGATTTAATCTCTTGACATACTTTACAAGATCGACAATAGATTCCTATGTCCTTATTCACAGCAGGCCAAAAGAAAGATTGAAGAACTCTAGTTTTAGTACGGGAAAAACCCATATGTCCAGCACACTGCGAATCATGAGCGTGCTGTAAGATTTTAACTCTCATATTTTTAGGCACAAGGATTTGAGCATGAATGGACTTAGCGGAGTCTTGTACCATACGTACAAGTACGCCATTCTTCATCGTAATCCAAGATTTACGATTTGTATCCTTATTCGGATCACCTTTTGTTGCCAGAGTAAAGAATTTCTTTAGAGTAGGATCATCTTCCTGCTGTTTTATAAAGGAATCATGGGAAATCTCCAAGGGATCATCTTGGATCTGCGCATCATTATCTCAGAATGTGAAGATTGTGGCATATTAAGAGCTTGAGCCCTAGTGATTACTGCATTAGCAGATTGCATATTAACATTTTCCAAATTAGAAATTTGCTGTGGAGTGCATTCTTTCACTCCATGAATGCGACCGATGATAAGATCAGCGATCGGATTTGGCAAGAGACATGCTTGCACCTCTCCTGTAAAGAAAGGCGTAGCAATATTGATAATGGCAGTGGAGTACTTCTCCAATGTGCCACCAAATGTTACACATTTGACTACATTGCCTGTAGCTCGAGAAAGATTTACGAGTGATTGCCTCACTCCGATGGTAGTGCACCCCGAATCGAAAAGAATTGATACCGGAGTACCATCTATTAGGCCTCTATTGAAAACAAGAGCACCCCTTCCATTATGCGCGATTGACGCAGGGAGAGCGGGAAGCGGGTGACCGCAGCTTAAAGTAGAAACTGTGGTTGGATCGAATAATGTTTTGCATTGCGAACACTCAGATGCTCTAGCAAAATCGAAAGCGGAATGTGCTATTTCTATTTTTATTCATTATGTATGATTACCGGCGTCGTGGAACTCCTGTTGTGCA
>JAMPIV010007751.1:0-77500 GCA_024509875.1 Oreohelix idahoensis
TACAAATCACATTACTGATTGTTACTTCTGCTTGACAAATATCCATGGTTTCACTTTTAAAACTAGAAAGTCTGTGGTTTATCCAAATATTGAATCGGTTTCGAAACCAGTGCCTCATGATCCAATCACGTGTCCGATCCAAGTACCACCAGAACAATATCCGTTGGACGTAAATGAACCATCATAAAGTGATAGTTTACCTGCTTTAGAAACTAATTCTGACTCAGATTACATACCGGTGAATGATGGTGTTTACTTAATTAACCATTCAGAACTTTCAGATCTTATACGCGATCTCGCTCTTACCAAAGGACAAGCGGAATTACTCGGTTCGCGACTCAAAGAATGAAATCTTTTAGCGCCCAATACTCCGATATCTAAATTTCGTCATAAACACAGAGAACTTGTTCAATACTTTGAGATGGGTGATGACATTTGCTATTGCAAAGATGTAAACGGTCATGAGCACATAGTCAACGAATGGCGATTTTTCATCGATTCTTCCAAGACTAGTCTAAAAGCCGTGTTATTGCATAACATAATTTTTTTTTCATCAATTCCAGTCGCCTACTCTGTTCATATGAAAGAAACTTATGACAATATGGCTATACGTTTGGAAAAAATAAAGTACAGTGACTACCAATGGCGGATTTGTGGAGACCTAAAGGTCATTGCAATTCTCACGGGCATGCAGACTGGGTATACTAAATTTTGTTGCTTCCGATGTGAATGGGACAGCCGCAACAGACAGGAACATTATGCAAGAAAGGTGTGGCCTATCCGGGATCGTATGCAGCTCGGGCATACAAATGTAATACGCGAGCCATTAGTTAACAAAGACAGCTTCATTTTACCACTATTACATATAAAGTTGGGGCTCATGAAGAATTTTGTAAAAGCGTTAGATAAAACGAGCAAAGCTTTCACTTATCTTCGAGAAAAGTTTCCGCAAGTTAGCGATGCAAAGATAAAGGAAGGTATCTTTGTAGGACCTCAGATTAGGAAAGTTATTGCAGACAAACAATTCGAGAACTTATTACATGGTAGTGAACTTCGCGCATGGATGGCATTCAAATCGATCGTCGATAACTTTCTGGAAAATCACAAATCTGTCGACTATGTTGCATATTGTTAAGCAGTGCATAGATGCATACAGAATTATGGGCTGTATCATGTCCCTCAAAATCCATTTGCTCGATTCGCATCTTGACTTTTTCCCTGACAACCTTGGCGAATTCAGCGATGAACATGGAGAACGATTCCATCAATATATCGCCGTAATGGAGTCACGTTATCAAGGATGGTGGAGTGTGACCATGCTTGCCGATTATTGTTGGATGCTTCATCGCGATGTACCACATGCCATTCACCGACGAAAGTCGACTGCAAAGAAATTCAAGCCTACATAACTGTTATACTTCTTGTACGAATGATGTTGTAATACTGTATGCGTTGTTAAAAAAACTTAAATTGCGTATTTCTAGAGATCCCGACCTGATAGAGAAAAACGGTTTGCAGATTTAAAAACAGCGCATTAAAATTGACCAGAAAAACATAGAAATGTTAGAGAAAGAAAAAAAAAGTTTTTTTTTGTTAGTCAGTGTAATAACAACACATCATTTAGAGATAATTGTCTATTACCAACACATCATTTAGGGATAACTGTCTAATATCAACACATCATTTAGAGATAACTGTCTAATATCAACACATCATTTAGGGATGATTGTGTAATATCAACACATCATTTAGAGATACAGTCTAATATCGACACATCATTTAGAGATAACTGTCTAATACCAACATATCATTTAGATATAATTGTCTAATATCAACACATTATTTAGAGATAACTGTCTAATATCAACACATCATTTAGGGATGATTGTCTAATATCAACACATCATTTAGAGATATGGTCTAACATTAACACTTCATTTAGAGATAACTGTCTAATATCAACACATCATTTAGGGATGATTGTCTAATACCAACATATCATTTAGGGATGATTGTCTAATACCAACACATCATTTAGAGATAATTGTCTAATACCAACATATCATTTAGGGATAATTGTCTTATACCAACATATCATTTAGAAATAATTGTCCAATACCAACATATTCTGTAGAGATAATTGTCCAATACCAACAGTTGAATAAAAAAAAAATAAAAAATAAAAAAAAAAAACACACACACACACAAATAGTAATACGTCTTACAAGGAGAAGGACAAGAAAAACCTACGTTACGGCCACAAGGCCTTCGTCAGGGACAGACAAACAAGAGACAGGAGGGAAAGAAAATGAGAATTAAGTAGAGAACATGAAACTATAAAAATAAGAGAAAAGAAACTCCCTTAATATTAAATCCAGTCACATGTGAAGCAAAGCAAGATGGCTGCCACTCAATACCAACACATCATTTAGAGATAATTGTCTAATACCAACATATCATTAAGAGATAATTGTCCAATACCAACATATCATTTAGAGATAATTGTCCAATACCAACATATCATTTAGAGATAATTGTCTAATATCAACATATCATTAAAATATAATTGTCCAATACCAACATATTGTTAAGAGATAATTGTTCAATACCAACATATCATTAAGAGATAATTGTCCAATACCAACATGTCATTAAGAGATAATTGTGCAATACCAACATATAAATCCTATGGTTAATATGAACAAGAATGTTTTCATATTTTTGTCATGAGTGTATGAGTGTATGAGTGTATCTGCTGCACCGATAAAATGACTGCTGAACATCTGCTGCAAAAGTGCCCAACAAATGAAGAACAGAAAGCACACTGGTCATCACTAATACCACTCTTGGACAAACTCTATGGAGATACCAACAACCTTAGAGTGACCACTGGTCATCACTAATACCACTCTTGGACAAACTCTATGGAGATACCAACAACCTTAGAGTGACCACTGGTCATCACTAATACCACTCTTGGACAAACTCTATGGAGATACCAACAACCTTAGAGTGACCACTGGTCATCACTAATACCACTCTTGGACAAACTCTATGGAGATACCAACAACCTTAGAGTGACCACTGGTCATCACTAATACCACTCTTGGACAAACTCTATGGAGATACCAACAACCTTAGAGTGACCATTGGTCATCACTAATACCACTCTTGGACAAACTCTATGGAGATACCAACAATCTTAGAGTGACCACTGGTCATCACTAATACCACTCTTGGACAAACTCTATGGAGATACCAACAACCTTAGAGTGACCACTGCTTTCTTTAAATTTATTCAAGTTGACATCTGAAAGTGTACAAAGAAGACAAAGCTATTCTTTTTTCATCAAGTACCACGTTGACTATGTAGCTGATCATGTTTTCTGCATCTTCTTGTTCCTAGTTCTTCTTCTTCTTCTTTGATCCTTAGCCGCCGACCGTCAAAGCAGTCAGTGGCCATCACGCCTAGTGGCGTCTTGTAGGGCAACAACAATTGATTCCACTTTGCTCGGTCGGTGGCCACTTTTTGCTGACGGTCGGTGGCCGTAACGTAGACTTTTTCTTTACAGTGTCCTCCGAAACTTTCGATTTTTTTTCATTCTTTGCATCTCAGCCTCCACAGTCCTCCGCCAGGTTGTTTTTGGTCGGCCTCTCTTTTGTTTTCCTTCAGGGGTCCAAAGCATTGCTGTTCTTGTGATGGCATCGGGGTCTCTTCTGAGGACATGACCAACCCAGTTTCAGCGTCTGCCAGCTATGATGGTGTGCATGTCCTCTTGCTTGCTACGAGTAAGCAGATCTTGGTTAGTGATGGTATTCGGCCAAAAGATTCGGTGAATTTTTCTTAGGCATGTTGTGTGAAAAGAGGACAATTTGTTCCTAGTGCTGTTAAATAATTCTGCTGTTGACCTGCAAGATGTCACGAGGACAATTGTGATATACATGGCAATGTAGTGGAGTACTAACTGCGTAGTTGCTACAACAGTTGTGGCAAAGTTGTTATTACCAGGCCTAGCAATACCAATGCATATTTCCTGAGAGTAGGAACCAAATATTAGCTTACCAACTATTCTTGATGGTGCAAACGGCTACGAGATGGCAGTAGACCTTCTTGCATGAGGGAAAAACCATGAAATCATTAGGAAGTCTTGAGGATCACCAGATATAATGCGGCAACCAATTTTGTTCGCTGCAGATTGTAATGATTGAGCTAACAGTGCCATTTGAATCCAAATTAGATGAGCAGCATGCATTCAAATTGGCCAAATATAATGATTATGGTCACGAGGTTGAGACGAGAGGGGTTCACAGCAAAAGTTAAAATGTAGAAGTAGGAACAAGTGTAGGATCTACTGAAACAGTTAGGCCTGAAGAGAGAGTCAAGATTAAGATCAAAAGCACATAAGGGGCTTATCAAAACTGCAGAAACATTATCATGCTAGCCATGGAACAACTGCAATGGACTATAGAATTGAGGACAGTAATTTATATACAACAAAAATTGTTACTTTCACAATTGTCTCAAGTTGGCAGAATGGATAAAACTAGGCATGAACTTGAAAGTTGCAACCAAGGTGGAGTGGGTTTAATTCCAAGCACAGGCAGAAAAAAAACAACAGTGGGAGGCTGCCACTTGTGAGTCATCAAGTGCCCCCTCCCCCACCACTGAATGTGATTAAAGGGCTGAAACACTTGTCTGAACAACCTGATTATTTCTGATAATCAGATTGCCTCCAGACCACACTTCTGATGATCAGATTGCCTCCAGATCATCAGAAGTAGTTAGGCGTGAAGAGACAGTCAAGATTAAGATGAAAGGCACTAAAGGGGCTTGGCAAAACTGCAGAAATGTTATGCTAGCCATGGAACAGATGCAAGTAACAAGGTGACCACTGCTGTCTTTGAACATTGAACATATTCAAGCTGACCACTGCTGTCTTTGAACATTGAACATATTCAAGCTGACCACTGCTGTCTTTGAACATTGAACATATTCAAGCTGACCACTGCTGTCTTTGAACATTGAACATATTCAAGCTGACCACTGCTGTCTTTGAACACTGAACACATTCAAGCTGACCACTGCTGTCTTTGAACATTGAACATATTCAAGCTGACCACTGCTGTCTTTGAACATTGAACACATTCAAGCTGACCACTGCTGTCTTTGAACATTGAACATATTCAAGCTGACCACTGCTGTCTTTGAACATTGAACACATTCAAGCTGACCACTGTTGTCTTTGAACATTGAACATATTCAAGCTGACCACTGCTGTCTTTGAACATTGAACATATTCAAGCTGACCACTGCTGTCTTTGCACATTGAACATATTCAAGCTGACCACTGCTGTCTTTGAACATTGAACATATTCAAGCTGACCACTGCTGTCTTTGAACATTGAACATATTCAAGCTGACCACTGCTGTCTTTGAACATATTCAAGCTGACCACTGCTGTCTTTGAACATATTCAAGCTGACCATTGCTGTCTTTGAACATTAAATATATTCAAGCTGACCACTGCTGTCTTTCAACATTGAACATATTCAAGCTGACCACTGCTGTCTTTGAACATTGAACATATTCAAGCTGACCACTGCTGTCTTTGAACATTGAACATATTCAAGCTGACCACTGCTGTCTTTGAACATTGAACATATTCAAGCTGACCACTGCTGTCTTTGAACATTGAACATATTCAAGCTGACCACTGCTGTCTTTGAACATTGAACACATTCAAGCTGACCACTGCTTTCTTTGAACATATTCAAGCTGACCACTGCTGTCTTTGAACATATTCAAGCTGACCACTGCTGTTTTTGAACATTGACATATTCAAGCTGACCACTGCTGTCTTTGAACATATTCAAGCTGACCACTGCTGTCTTTGAACATATTCAAGCTGACCACTGCTGTCTTTGAACATATTCAAGCTGACCACTGCTGTTTTTGAACATTGACACATTCAAGCTGACCACTGCTGTCTTTGAACATTAAACATATTCAAGCTGACCACTGCTGTCTTTGAACATATTCAAGCTGACCACTGCTGTCTTTGAACATTAAACATATTCAAGCTGACCACCGCTGTCTTTGAACATTAAACATATTCAAGCTGACCACTGCTGTCTTTGAACATTGAAAATATTCAAGCTGACCATTGCTGTCTTTAAACATTGAACATATTCAAGCTGACCACTGCTGTCTTTGAACATTGAACATATTCAAGCTGACCACTGCTGTCTTTGAACATTGAACATATTCAAGCTGACCACTGCTGTCTTTGAACATTGAACATATTCAAGCTGACCACTGCTGTCTTTGAACATTGAACACATTCAAGCTGACCACTGCTGTCTTTGAACATTGAACATATTCAAGCTGACCACTGCTGTCTTTGAACATTGAACATATTCAACCTGACCACTGCTGTTTTTGAACATTGAACATATTCAAGCTGACCACTGCTGTCTTTGAACATTGAACACATTCAAGCTGACCATTGCTGTCTTTAAACATTGAACATATTCAAGCTGACCACTGCTGTCTTTGAACATTGAACATATTCAAGCTGACCACTGCTGTCTTTGAACATTGAAAATATTCAAGCTGACCACTGCTGCTTTTGAACATTTTCAAAAAGACCACTGCTGTCTTTGAACATTGAACACATTCAAGCTGACCACTGCTGTCTTTGAACATTGAACACATTCAAGCTGACCACTGCTGTCTTTAAACATTGAACATATTCAAGCTGACCACTGCTGCCTTTGAACATTGAACACATTCAAGCTGACCACTGCTGTATTTAAACATATTCAAGCTGACCACCGCTGTCTTTGAACATATTCAAGCTGACCACTGCTGTTTTTGAACATTGACATATTCAAGTTGACCACTGCTGTCTTTGAACATATTCAAGCTGACCACTGCTGTCTTTAAACATTGACATATTCAAGCTGACCACTGCTGTTTTTGAACATTGACATATTCAAGCTGACCACCGCTGTCTTTGAACATATTCAAGCTGACCACTGCTGTTTTTGAACATTGAACATATTCAAGCTGACCACTGCTGTCTTTGAACATATTCAAGCTGACCACTGCTGTCTTTGAACATATTCAAGCTGACCACTGCTGTTTTTGAACATTGACATATTCAAGCTGACCACTGCTGTCTTTGAACATTAAACATATTCAAGCTGACCACCGCTGTCTTTGAACATTAAACATATTCAAGCTGACCACTGCTGTCTTTGAACATTGAAAATATTCAAGCTGACCACTGCTGTCTTTGAACATTGAAAATATTCAAGCTGACCACTGCTGCTTTTGAACATTTTCAAAAAGACCACTGCTGTCTTTGAACATTGAACATATTCAAGCTGACCACTGCTGTCTTTGAACATTGAACATATTCAACCTGACCATTGCTGTTTTTGAACTTTGAACATATTCAAGCTGACCACTGCTGTCTTTGAACATTGAAAATATTCAAGCTGACCACTGCTGTCTTTAAACATTGAACATATTCAAGCTGACCACTGCTGTCTTTGAACATTAAACATATTCAAGCTGACCACTGCTGTCTTTGAACATTAAACATATTCAAGCTGACCACTGCTGTCTTTGAACATTAAACATATTCAAGCTGACCACTGCTGTCTTTGAACATTAAACATATTCAAGCTGACCACTGCTGTCTTTAAACATATTCAAGCTGACCACTGCTGTCTTTGAACATTAAACATATTCAAGCTGACCACTGCTGTCTTTGAACATTGAACATATTCAAGATGACCACTGCTGTCTTTGAACATTGAACATATTCAAGCTGACCACTGCTGTCTTTGAACATTGAACATATTCAAGCTGACCACTGCTGTTTTTGAACATTTAAAATATGTTCAAGCTGACCACTGCTGTCTTTGAACATTGAACACATTCAAGCTGACCACTGCTTTCTTTGAACATATTCAAGCTGACCACTGCTGTCTTTGAACATATTCAAGCTGACCACTGCTGTTTTTGAACATTGACATATTCAAGCTGACCACTGCTGTCTTTGAACATATTCAAACACTGCTGTCTTTGAACAAGCTGACCACTGCTGTCTTTGAACATATTCAAGCTGACCACTGCTGTTTTTGAACATTGACACATTCAAGCTGACCACTGCTGTCTTTGAACATTAAACATATTCAAGCTGACCACTGCTGTCTTTGAACATATTCAAGCTGACCACTGCTGTCTTTGAAAATTAAACATATTCAAGCTGACCACCGCTGTCTTTGAACATTAAACATATTCAAGCTGACCACTGCTGTCTTTGAACATTGAAAATATTCAAGCTGACCACTGCTGCTTTTGAACATTTTCAAAAAGACCACTGCTGTCTTTGAACATTGAACATCAAGCTGACCAAGCTGACCACTGCTGTCTTTGAACATTGAACACATTCAAGCTGACCACTGCTGTCTTTGAACATTGAACATATTCAAGCTGACCACTGCTGTCTTTGAACATTGAACATATTCAACCTGACCACTGCTGTCTTTGAACATTGAACATATTCAAGCTGACCACTGCTGTCTTTGAACATTGAACACATTCAAGCTGACCATTGCTGTCTTTAAACATTGAACATATTCAAGCTGACCACTGCTGTCTTTGAACATTGAACATATTCAAGCTGACCACTGCTGTCTTTGAACATTGAACATATTCAAGCTGACCACTGCTGTCTTTGAACATTGAACATATTCAAGCTGACCACTGCTGTCTTTGAACATTGAACATATTCAAGCTGACCACTGCTGTCTTTGAACATATTCAAGCTGATCACTGCTGTCTTTGAACATATTCAAGCTGACCATTGCTGTCTTTGAACATTGAATATATTCAAGCTGACCACTGCTGTCTTTGAACATATTCAAGCTGACCACTGCTGTCTTTGAACATTGAACATATTCAAGCTGACCACTGCTGTCTTTGAACATTGAACATATTCAAGCTGACCACTGCTGTCTTTGAACATTGAACATATTCAAGCTGACCACTGCTGTCTTTGAACATTGAACATATTCAAGCTGACCACTGCTGTTTTTGAACATTAAACATATTCAAGCTGACCACTGCTGTCTTTGAACATTGAACACATTCAAGCTGACCACTGCTTTCTTTGAACATATTCAAGCTGACCACTGCTGTCTTTGAACATATTCAAGCTGACCACTGCTGTTTTTGAACATTGACATATTCAAGCTGACCACTGCTGTCTTTGAACATATTCAAGCTGACCACTGCTGTCTTTGAACATATTCAAGCTGACCACTGCTGTCTTTGAACATATTCAAGCTGACCACTGCTGTCTTTGAACATTAAACATATTCAAGCTGACCACTGCTGTCTTTGAACATTAAACATATTCAAGCTGACCACTGCTGTCTTTGAACATATTCAAGCTGACCACTGCTGTCTTTGAAAATTAAACATATTCAAGCTGACCACCGCTGTCTTTGAACATTAAACATATTCAAGCTGACCACTGCTGTCTTTGAACATTGAAAATATTCAAGCTGACCACTGCTAAATTAAACATATTCAAGCTTGCTGTCTTTGAACATTTTTCAAAATGACCGCTGCTGACTTTGAACATTGAACATATACAAGCTGACCACTGCTGTCTTTGAACATTGAACACATTCAAGCTGACCACTGCTGTCTTTGAACATTGAACATATTCAAGCTGACCACTGCTGTCTTTGAACATTGAACATATTCAACCTGACCACTGCTGTTTTTGAACATTGAACATATTCAAGCTGACCACTGCTGTCTTTGAACATTGGGCTTTTGAACATTGAACACATTCAAGCTGACCATTGCTGTCTTTAAACATTGAACATATTCAAGCTGACCACTGCTGTCTTTGAACATTGAACATATTCAAGCTGACCACTGCTGTCTTTGAACATTGAAAATATTCAAGCTGACCACTGCTGCTTTTGAACATTTTCAAAAAGACCACTGCTGTCTTTGAACATTGAACACATTCAAGCTGACCACTGCTGTCTTTGAACATTGAACACATTCAAGCTGACCACTGCTGTCTTTAAACATTGAACATATTCAAGCTGACCACTGCTGCCTTTGAACATTGAACACATTCAAGCTGACCACTGCTGTATTTAAACATATTCAAGCTGACCACCGCTGTCTTTGAACATATTCAAGCTGACCACTGCTGTTTTTGAACACTGACATATTCAAGTTGACCACTGCTGTCTTTGAACATATTCAAGCTGACCACTGCTGTCTTTAAACATTGACATATTCAAGCTGACCACTGCTGTCTTTGAACATATTCAAGCTGACCACCGCTGTCTTTGAACATATTCAAGCTGACCACTGCTGTTTTTGAACATTGAACATATTCAAGCTGATCACTGCTGTCTTTGAACATATTCAAGCTGACCACTGCTGTCTTTGAACATATTCAAGCTGACCACTGCTGTTTTTGAACATTGACATATTCAAGCTGACCACTGCTGTCTTTGAACATTAAACATATTCAAGCTGACCACCGCTGTCTTTGAACATTAAACATATTCAAGCTGACCACTGCTGTCTTTGAACATTGAAAATATTCAAGCTGACCACTTCTGTCTTTGAACATTGAAAATATTCAAGCTGACCACTGCTGCTTTTGAACATTTTCAAAAAGACCACTGCTGTCTTTGAACATTGAACATATTCAAGCTGACCACTGCTGTCTTTGAACATTGAACATATTCAACCTGACCATTGCTGTTTTTGAACTTTGAACATATTCAAGCTGACCACTGCTGTTGAACATTGAAAATATTCAAGCTGACCACTGCTGTCTTTAAACATTGAACATATTCAAGCTGACCACTGCTGTCTTTGAACATTAAACATATTCAAGCTGACCACTGCTGTCTTTGAACATTAAACATATTCAAGCTGACCACTGCTGTCTTTGAACATTAAACATATTCAAGCTGACCACTGCTGTCTTTGAACATTAAACATATTCAAGCTGACCACTGCTGTCTTTAAACATATTCAAGCTGACCACTGCTGTCTTTGAACATTAAACATATTCAAGCTGACCACTGCTGTCTTTGAACATTGAACATATTCAAGATGACCACTGCTGTCTTTGAACATTGAACATATTCAAGCTGACCACTGCTGTCTTTGAACATTGAACATATTCAAGCTGACCACTGCTGTTTTTGAACATTTAAAATATGTTCAAGCTGACCACTGCTGTCTTTGAACATTGAACACATTCAAGCTGACCACTGCTTTCTTTGAACATATTCAAGCTGACCACTGCTGTCTTTGAACATATTCAAGCTGACCACTGCTGTTTTTGAACATTGACATATTCAAGCTGACCACTGCTGTCTTTGAACATATTCAAGCTGACCACTGCTGTCTTTGAACATATTCAAGCTGACCACTGCTGTCTTTGAACATATTCAAGCTGACCACTGCTGTTTTTGAACATTGACACATTCAAGCTGACCACTGCTGTCTTTGAACATTAAACATATTCAAGCTGACCACTGCTGTCTTTGAACATATTCAAGCTGACCACTGCTGTCTTTGAAAATTAAACATATTCAAGCTGACCACCGCTGTCTTTGAACATTAAACATATTCAAGCTGACCACTGCTGTCTTTGAACATTGAAAATATTCAAGCTGACCACTGCTGCTTTTGAACATTTTCAAAAAGACCACTGCTGTCTTTGAACATTGAACACATTCAAGCTGACCACTGCTGTCTTTGAACATTGAACACATTCAAGCTGCCCACTGCTGTCTTTGAACATTGAACATATTCAAGCTGACCACTGCTGTCTTTGAACATTGAACATATTCAACCTGACCACTGCTGTTTTTGAACATTGAACATATTCAAGCTGACCACTGCTGTCTTTGAACATTGAACACATTCAAGCTGACCATTGCTGTCTTTAAACATTGAACATATTCAAGCTGACCACTGCTGTCTTTGAACATTGAACATATTCAAGCTGACCACTGCTGTCTTTGAACATTGAAAATATTCAAGCTGACCACTGCTGCTTTTGAACATTTTCAAAAAGACCACTGCTGTCTTTGAACATTGAACACATTCAAGCTGACCACTGCTGTCTTTGAACATTGAACACATTCAAGCTGACCACTGCTGTCTTTAAACATTGAACATATTCAAGCTGACCACTGCTGCCTTTGAACATTGAACACATTCAAGCTGACCACTGCTGTATTTAAACATATTCAAGCTGACCACCGCTGTCTTTGAACATATTCAAGCTGACCACTGCTGTTTTTGAACACTGACATATTCAAGTTGACCACTGCTGTCTTTGAACATATTCAAGCTGACCACTGCTGTCTTTAAACATTGACATATTCAAGCTGACCACTGCTGTTTTTGAACATTGACATATTCAAGCTGACCACCGCTGTCTTTGAACATATTCAAGCTGACCACTGCTGTTTTTGAACATTGAACATATTCAAGCTGATCACTGCTGTCATTGAACATATTCAAGCTGACCACTGCTGTCTTTGAACATATTCAAGCTGACCACTGCTGTTTTTGAACATTGACATATTCAAGCTGACCACTGCTGTCTTTGAACATTAAACATATTCAAGCTGACCACCGCTGTCTTTGAACATTAAACATATTCAAGCTGACCACTGCTGTCTTTGAACATTGAAAATATTCAAGCTGACCACTGCTGTCTTTGAACATTGAAAATATTCAAGCTGACCACTGCTGCTTTTGAACATTTTCAAAAAGACCACTGCTGTCTTTGAACATTGAACACATTCAAGCTGACCACTGCTGTCTTTGAACATTAAACACATTCAAGCTGACCACTGCTGTCTTTAAACATTGAACATATTCAAGCTGACCACTGCTGCCTTTGAACATTGAACACATTCAAGCTGACCACTGCTGTATTTAAACATATTCAAGCTGACCACCGCTGTATTTGAACATATTCAAGCTGACCACTGCTGTTTTTGAACACTGACATATTCAAGTTGACCACTGCTGTCTTTGAACATATTCAAGCTGACCACTGCTGTCTTTAAACATTGACATATTCAAGCTGACCACTGCTGTTTTTGAACATTGACATATTCAAGCTGACCACCGCTGTCTTTGAACATATTCAAGCTGACCACTGCTGTTTTTGAACATTGAACATATTCAAGCTGATCACTGCTGTCTTTGAACATATTCAAGCTGACCACTGCTGTCTTTGAACATATTCAAGCTGACCACTGCTGTTTTTGAACATTGACATATTCAAGCTGACCACTGCTGTCTTTGAACATTAAACATATTCAAGCTGACCACTGCTGTCTTTGAACATTGAAAATATTCAAGCTGACCACTTCTGTCTTTGAACATTGAAAATATTCAAGCTGACCACTGCTGTCTTTGAACATTGAACATATTCAAGCTGACCACTGCTGTCTTTGAACATTGAACATATTCAAGCTGACCACTGCTGTCTTTGAACATTGAAAATATTCAAGCTGACCACTGCTGTCTTTAAACATTAAACATATTCAAGCTGACCACTGCTGTCTTTGAACATTAAACATATTCAAGCTGACCACTGCTGTCTTTGAACATTAAACATATTCAAGCTGACCACTGCTGTCTTTGAACATTAAACATATTCAAGCTGACCACTGCTGTCTTTGAACATTAAACATATTCAAGCTGACCACTGCTGTCTTTAAACATATTCAAGCTGACCACTGCTGTCTTTGAACATTAAACATATTCAAGCTGACCACTGCTGTCTTTGAACATTAAACATATTCAAGCTGACCACTGCTGTCTTTGAACATTGAACATATTCAAGCTGACCACTGCTGTCTTTGAAAATTAAACATATTCAAGCTGACCACTGCTGTCTTTGAACATTGAACATACCCAAGCTGACCACTGCTGTCTTTGAACATTAAACATATTCAAGCTGACCACTGCTGTCTTTTAACATTGAACATATCCAAGCCGACCACTGCTGTCTTTGAACATTGAACATATTCAAGCTGACCACTGCTGTATTTGAACATTAAACATATTCAAGCTGACCACTGCTGTCTTTGAACATTGAACATATTCAAGCTGACGTCTGATGGTGAACAAAGAAGAAGATGATATCCACCTGTCCCGTATCTTCTCTCTTTGTAATCCTCTATCTCTTTTCTCCCTTCAATCTTTCCATTTGTCACAATATATTCAACTTTTCTTCTTCTTTTTCTCATCATCCTCAATTTCTGTTTTACCCCCCACAGAACATGGAGCAACCATTACAACTGACCTCCCTACAGAACATGGAGCAACCATTACAGCTGACCTCCCTACAGAACATGGAGCAACCATTACAGCTGTCCTCCTGACAGAACATGGAGCAACCACTATAGCTGACCTCCCTACAGAACATGGAGCAACCATTACAGCTGACCTCCTTACAGAACATGGAGCAACCCTTACAGCTGACCTCCCTACATAAAAGGTAGCAACCCTTACAGCTGACCTCCCTACAGAACATGGAGCAACTATTACAGCTGACCTCCCTACAGAACATGGAGCAACCACTACAGCTGACCTCCTTACAGAACATGGAGCAACCATTACAGCTGACCTTTCTACAGAACATGGAGCAACCATTACAGCTGACCTCCCTTTAGAACATGGAGCAACCATTACAGCTGACCTCCCTACAAAACATGGAGCAAGCATTACAGCTGACCTCCCTACAGAACATGGAGCAACCATTACAGCTAATCTCCCTACAGAACATGGAGCAACCATTACAGCTGACCTCCTTACATAACATGGAGTAACCATTATAGCTGAAATCCCTACAGAACATGGAGTAACCATTACAACTGACCTCCCTACAGCTGTGGTTTTTGTAGCAGTTAGTTTTATATGATAAGGCTGCCAACTACAAGCACAACTTTAGTCACCACGTACAGCATGTATGAGGCTGCCAACTACAAGCACAACTTTAGTCACCACTTACAGCATGTATGAGGCTGCCACCTACAAGCACAACTTTAGTCACCACTTACAGCATGTGTCAGGCTGCCAACTACAAGCACAACTTTAGTCACCATGTATAGCATGTGTCAGGCTGCCAACTACAAGCACAACTTTAGTCACCACGTACGGCATGTATGAGACTGCCACCTACAAGCACAACTTTAGTCACCACTTACAGCATGTATGAGGCTGCCAACTACAAGCACAACTTTAGTCACCACTTTCAGCATGTATGAGGATGCCAACTACAAGCACAACTTTAGTCACCATGTATGGCATGTGTCAGGCTGCCAACTACAAGCACAACTTTAGTCACCATGTACGGCATGTATGAGACTGCCAACTACAAGCACAACTTTAGTCACCATGTACGGCATGTATGAGGCTGCCAACTACAAGCACAACTTTAGTCACCACGTACGGCATGTATGAGGCTGCCAACTACAAGCACAACTTTAGTCACCACGTACGTCATGTATGAGGCTGCCAACTACAAGCACAACTTTAGTCACCACGTACGGCATGTATGAGGCTGCCAACTACAAGCACAACTTTAGTCACCACGTACGGCATGTATGAGACTGCCAACTACAAGCACAACTTTAGTCACCACGTACGGCATGTATGAGGCTGCCAACTACAAGCACAACTTTAGTCACCACGTACAGCATGTATGAGGCTGCCAACTACAAGCACAACTTTAGTCACCACGTATGGCATGTATGAGACTGCCAACTACAAGCACAACTTTAGTCACCACGTACGGCATGTATGAGACTGCCAACTACAAGCACAACTTTAGTCACCACGTACGTCATGTATGAGGCTGCCAACTACAAGCACAACTTTAGTCACCACGTATGGCATGTATGAGACTGCCAACTACAAGCACAACTTTAGTCACCATGTACGGCATGTATGAGGCTGCCAACTACAAGCACAACTTTAGTCACCACGTACGGCATGTATGAGGCTGCCAACTACAAGCACAACTTTAGTCACCACGTACGGCATGTATGAGGCTGCCAACTACAAGCACAACTTTAGTCACCACGTACATCATGTATGCAGAAGCAGTAAGTCTATTCTATCTTTGTTTCCCAAGAGATCATCAAAAACTACCACAGGGCGCTCGTTGTCACGTGACGCACCCAAATTAAGTAGCTGGCTTCTTTCTAATGTCAGTAATAAGCTTCGTTTGTGACTGGGTTATCTCAGGACATCCTCATCCCTTTTTTTTTAGCTGTCCATGGTATTCTGACTGTTGATTATGTAACAATTTATTTTACACAAGGAAATAGCCAGGTTTCTGCGCAACCTCATTGTAACCACCTCTCACAAGACAACACACCATCTAGGACCTGATTTCCTGTTCTCTTCTAGGTCTCCTCTGCCCCCCAGGGATCACTTAATGGAAACAACAAAATATAAGACATTTAATAATCCTCATCATTTTTGTGTGCGCTCCTTACAGACCATGAAGTAACTACCACAGCTGGTCCCCTGGCAGGACGTCTGCACCAAACATTGACATTCTCTTGTAGCAGCAGTTTCTGTGGCAATTAGTTTGACATGATGAGGTTGCCAGCTGTATGCACAATCTCATATTAGTCACCGTGTACAACATACCTATATTAGTCACCGTGTACAACATACCTATATTAGTCACAGTGTACAACATACCTATATTAGTCACCGTGTACAACATATCTATATTAGTCACCGTGTACAACATACCTATATTAGTCACTGTGTACAACATACCTATATTAGTCACCGTGTACAACATACCTATATTAGTCACCGTGTACAACATACCTATATTAGTCACCGTGTACAACATACCTATATTAGTCACCGTGTACAACATACCTATATTAGTCACCATGTACAACATACCTATATTAGTCACCGTGTACAACATACCTATATTAGTCATCGTGTACAAAATACCTATATTAGTCACCGTGTACAACATACCTATATTAGTCACTGTGTACAACATACCTATATTAGTCATCGTGTACAACATACCTATATTAGTCACCGTGTACAACATACCTGAGGGTGCAGTATTTCTCTGTCTGTCCAAAGACCCCCGGGAAGTACATGGGCAAGAGAAAAAAAGGACATTTAGCAGTAGCCTCTTTGTTATACTCACATCTACAAAATGCTTAATAGCCCATTATAAAATGAAGAAAAAGAAGATTCACAAACATTACTCACCACCGAAGGTAAATTTCTCTTGCGGTCACCAGCATCTAGCATTCCTTTTGTACTGTAAGACCTGCGTGCTTTGTCCTCTAGAGCTTTTTGTGGAATGCCACCAATTCCGTAAGTTCCGGGACCTGGTGTACAACTCTTGCAGATGATATATTAAATTAGAAAACTGTTTATTACATGGAAACTTTATCATTTTTTGTTAGATGAACACTTTATAATGTTTTGTTAGAAGGAAACTATAGTTGTTTGTTAGATGGAAACTTTATAATTTTTTGTTAGATGGAAGCTGTATGATTTTTTATTAGATGGAAACTTTATAATTTTTATTAGACAATAAGTAGTTTTAAAAAAAAAAAACCTCTTTTCAGTAATTACAAAACTTCACTGTTTTTATTTTTAGCTGTTTAATTACACTTGTTTGTTGTATTTAATGTTTCTTCTCTTGTACTTGTTTTATTCCATGTGTCTATTGTGCTTGGAAAAAGAAAAAGTGAACAAGACATCCCCCCACGCCCCCCCCCCCCCCCCCACCCCCGTTAAACATGTTGAGAACACAGCACTGCACATTATGCTTGATGGAATCACTTGAGCCCCAGAATTAACTCCAGCCTTTACCTGGCAAGAGGGTCTCATAGAGTATTGGATACATGACATGCAAAGGGTGCTGGGAATTGACTGTGCAAGATGTGACAACTCCTTGTGAGAGCTCAGAACGACATCACAGTATTTTAGCCCTGCACATTTGGACAGCCCCTCTGGATGATGATGAATACATAGTATGCCAACCAGCTTCCACCCTCCCCCTTTCCAGCTTTAAACCAGATGTGAGAATTCTTTAAATTCATTTCAAGCCAGAACAGCATACCCAGAACAGCATACCCAGAACAGCATACCCAGAACAGCATACCCAGAACAGCATACCCAGGACAGAAACTAGAGCTCATAACTCAACAAGTTCACGAATTATAGATAACCCACAGTGACAGCCTAAGTTCACGAATTATAGATAACCCACAGGGAAAGCCTAAGTTCACGAATTATAGATAACCCACAGTGACAGCCTAAGTTCACGAATTATAGATAACCCACAGTGACAGCCTAAGTTCACGAATTATAAAAAACCCACAGGGAAAGCCTAAGTTCACGAATTATAGATAACCCACAGTGACAGCCTAAGTTCACGAATTATAGATAACCCACAGGGAAAGCCTAAGTTCACGAATTATAGATAACCCACAGTGACAGCCTAAGTTCACGAATTATAGATAACCCACAGTGACAGCCTAAGTTCACGAATTATAAAAACCCACAGGGAAAGCCTAAGTTCACGAATTATAGATAACCCACAGTGACAGCCTAAGTTCACGAATTATAGATAACCCACAGGGAAAGCCTAAGTTCACGAATTATAGATAACCCACAGTGACAGCCTAAGTTCACTAATTATAGATAACCCACAGGGACAGCCTAAGTTCACGAATTATAGATAACCCACAGTGACAGCCTAAGTTCACGAATTATAGATAACCCACAGGGACAGCCTAAGTTCACGAATTATAGATAACCCACAGGGAAAGCCTAAGTTCACGAATTATAGATAACCCACAGTGACAGCCTAAGTTCACGAATTATAGATAACCCACAGGGACAGCCTAAGTTCACAAATTATAGATAACCCACAGTGACAGCCTAAGTTCAAGAATTATAGATAACCCACAGGGACAGCCTAAGTTCACGAATTATAGATAACCCACAGGGAAAGCCTAAGTTCACGAATTATAGATAACCCACAGTGACAGCCTAAGTTCACGAATTATAGATAACCCACAGTGACAGCCTAAGTTCACGAATTATAAAAAACCCACAGGGAAAGCCTAAGTTCACGAATTATAGATAACCCACAGTGACAGCCTAAGTTCACGAATTATAGATAACCCACAGGGAAAGCCTAAGTTCACGAATTATAGATAACCCACAGTGACAGCCTAAGTTCACTAATTATAGATAACCCACAGGGACAGCCTAAGTTCACGAATTATAGATAACCCACAGTGACAGCCTAAGTTCACGAATTATAGATAACCCACAGGGACAGCCTAAGTTCACGAATTATAGATAACCCACAGGGAAAGCCTAAGTTCACGAATTATAGATAACCCACAGTGACAGCCTAAGTTCACGAATTATAGATAACCCACAGGGACAGCCTAAGTTCACAAATTATAGATAACCCACAGTGACAGCCTAAGTTCAAGAATTATAGATAACCCACAGGGAAAGCCTAGATCTACAATTTAGATAATGCAAAAGATTCTTAAGCTCGGCATTGGCTGTGAAAGAACAAGCTCAACAGCTCTAGCTAAACAACAAGAATACATCTGGTTACTGGGGTCATTCATGTTTTGTTTTTGTTCTCAGCAGAATTCAGAAGTATGTTTTATGTGGATACATAGAAGACTGGAATATGATACCTAAATGAGGCATAGATCATCTGCTAGTGCTCATTAAATCCCACTATAGCTGCTAGATATCATTGTCTGTAGGCTACTACAAATAGACAAACATGGTTTTGAAATAAAGTGTAAATTTAAAGCTGTGAACATGGCTGGCAACCCTTCAATGTAAAGGAAATGCTACAGAAACCACTGCTGTAAGAGAACATAAACTAGTTTGGGGCAGGCCTCCTGCATGGAGTCTACTACAGTGGGGCCCCATGCTTCACAAGGAACAAGAAGGGAAGGAAGAAAGAATAAACTTATTTAAAGTACCGTAACTCTGAACTTAGAACATGAAGGATGATAATTTTGCTTCCTTCTAGATTTATTCCCTCATGGCCCTTTGACACGGCTTCATTCCATTTCAGTGGGCATACCCTCCCCTCAAATAAGTTTTTAAAACCATTGCACACCTTTTGGTCCTAACATAGACATGTACTTAAATTTTTATGCTTAGCTAAAACTGCCCATTATTGATCCATGGATTCAAATACCTGGACACAGTAATAACATCAGTGAATGATGACATCTCAAGTATAAAGAATAGAATAGCCAGGTATTAACAGTATTCAGTAAAATGAAAAGCAAATTTTTGCAACAAATATTTGGCAATGGAAGAGAGTTCTTCAGCGTTAATTGGGAAGCGAC
Source organism: Oreohelix idahoensis (assembly GCA_024509875.1). Lineage (NCBI taxonomy): Eukaryota > Metazoa > Mollusca > Gastropoda > Stylommatophora > Oreohelicidae > Oreohelix > Oreohelix idahoensis. Next base: position 20,494 of record JAMPIV010007751.1, read on the forward strand.
CATAGAAGCAAGCCATAGACAATGAGTAAACAAAGAAGAAAGTCCCTAGAGGCAAAAGATATGTAGTTTTACAGAAGAATGTTATGAAGCCAGTAGGCAAAGGAAGATTATAACACACATCTGAAAAAAACAGACCCCACATTTCAGACATATTACAAAAATATGTTACAAGACAGCTGTAACAGGCAAAGGTGATGGAAAAGAAGGCAGAGGCCAACAATGAGAAGATATGGACATTGGCATGGTTAAAGTTAATAAAAGAACTGAGAAACAGCACAAGGGACAGGAAGTTTCTGAGATACAAGTTCATTGACATGAAAGCAGCACAACACATGAGGAAGTTTCTGAGATACAAGTTCATTGACATGAAGGCAGCACAACACATGAGAAAGAAGAAAACTATCCATGACCTATTCTCTTATGGTCCACTGATGGTTTTCAGCTTTACCCCAAGCACCTGCATGTTGTAAAGGCACTTTATGCAGACGCAAATACAATGACACAAACCCCTTTTACAAACCAAAAAAAATTGCAGGAAAATTTTTGCTGCATCAAATGAAACACTAACCTGTACAATTTTATCAAATCGAGAGCCAAGGTTATCACAAATGCCCCTCCCACTTCTTGGCTTTTCATTGCCCAGTTGAATAAAGTCCTTCATTTCATATGAACCAGGCCCTAAATTTGCTTTCTGTAAGCAGCAGAATGTTGTATGATAATTATTTTAATGTTGGTGAATGAAAAGTAATAAAACATAAATAAAAATGTGTGAAATCACTATTTGGATATTTTAAATAGACTAAAAGTCCAACATTTATGGTGGTCTTAAGGGGAGGTTAAACCCCCAAAATGAAAAACACAGAATTATAAGTTAATATCTATATCTGGTCATTTATACAAGCACAATGACTGAAAAAAATACAAAACATTGAGGTATATACTAAAAACTTGCAATCTATGGCGGAAAAACAGTGAAAAAAAGGCAAATTTTAGCTTTTTTTGGGTATTTTGTTGCCCAAGATATCTCAAATGTGAGTACAACTTGAGTTATGAAATTTGGCTGTTTTATTTGTTAATATATGATAATGATTGTATACTAAAATAATTTTGATTGGTTTGATATCTGAGGTTTTTTGGATTTTAACATACCAATCGAAAAATAGTTGAAATTTTTAAGGGGGGTATCTTAGCTATTTCTCAACAGTTTTGTAGTTTGTTAACATATATCCTTTATTTTAGTTTATTTTAATGAGCACTATGTGTTTGAAAAATCGTGGGCAACGTGCCCACATTTGTGTGAAAAATGAGGTTTTGAGAAAATTGAGAAAAAAGGGAGGAATTACACTTTTACACAAAATTTACTCACCTCAGTATCCCCCTGCTATGTAGGAATCATCTCTGGTATTTTCCTTTATTGATTCCATGTTCTTTGTCATACTTTGCAGCTTACTTTTCATTAAATTCTTCATTTCTGCAGACTGTATGCGCTTTTCGTCAGTTTCCGAAAAAATGCATCCTTTCTCTGGTAGACATGTACTATGTGGGAAGAAGCGATTGCTCTACCCTCAGCAGACTCAGTACATGTAGGAGAGGCTTTGCTCTCAATATTCACAAGATTAGGATACCCTTATTAGATATTAACTGACAATGGTTCACAGTTCAGAGGGAAACTGATGGAGGAAGTTTTCAGGATTTTTCAAAATATTGTCGTCCGCACATTTTATCATCTACAATCGATTGGACAAGTGGAAAGATATAACGGGACTCTACTTACAAATTTATTTAAGCTCGCACAGGAGAAACCAGAATCCTATGATTCGTTCTTACCTGCAGCTTTATTTGCGTATAAGGAGGTACCCTACCACTCTACTGGAATACCTCCAGCCACGTTATTATTTCGATGACCCATCAAAGGACCCCATAAAAATTAGCCAGTCAAAATTATTTTTACACATGAAACTATGTTTGAAAAACTTGAATTCTGTTTGCTTCAGGGAAATGAATATGGTACCAAAATATAAAATCCATGCATTAGAAGCAATATAGCATCACAAATATACCAATTTGTATATTTTACATATATAATTAGGTAAAAATACACTTACCTGACATACTTTAAAAATTTATATAAAATCATCCATAAAGGTTTTAGTGAAAATAAACATACAGAAATGTGGGCAAATGAATGTACTTTCCAGTGCAATATGTATCTAAAATTTGATATTTTCAATGAAATTCTTCATTTTTGGGGGTTACACCTCCCCTTAATGATAGAGCCCTCTAGGTGAGCTTCTGTAGCTGTTAGTAGTTTCCACAAATCAACTATCATCATATATTCTTAAAACAACATTCACTCATTCATGACCCATAAACTCCGTGGAGAAAAGGCTTTCAGCAACTTCATGCCAAGACTTCCAATCCATGTTTTTTTTTTACTCATTTGAAGTCTGTCTACAGTTCCCTTATCCATGTTTCTTTTGTGGGTCTCCCTCTGTTTCTCTTATCCTGGGAGTTCTAGAACAAGAACTATTTAACACCAGCTCTTCTTCCACACCCCAATCCAGTTTTTGGCAACCTATCCATGTTATCAAAGTTTTTTTTTTAACTTTACGTTTCTACAGGATGGGGTATTCCAACCTTATTTATCTTCTGTAATCTACCCTTCCAAGATGGAGGTGAAATTCGTTTCTCACCTTAGACGCCGAAAGAAAAACATCAGGAATGTGTATATTTCGATGGATAATACCATGTTGTGTTAAATTATAGAGTAAAAGATACACCAGAGTATCTACTGGTGTAGATATTTTCCTATAACTGACCTCGAAACCCTCGAATCGGTCGGTTGGATCGGAGGGTTGATCAGTGAGTTAACAATTCACTATCGTAAAACAAGCTATTGTTACCGAAACAGAACCAGGCTCGACAGTAAACATGACTCACTCTAATATCTTGGGGGCTAAGGAGATTTTTAAAATTGGATACTGGAATGTAAGAACTATGTATCAAGACGGAAAATTGGAAGAAGTAATTAAAGAAATGGATAATTATAAGTTGGACATATTGGGTGTCAGCGAGTGTAGATGGACGGGGAAGGGCATAAAATATATTTCTGAAGAAAGGAAATTATATACTCTGGTAGTAATGATAATCGTCACACAGAGGGAGTAGCCATCTTAATGACACAGAAAGCAGCAGCATCGCTTATCAGCTGGGCACCTATCAATGAGAGGCTAATATTAGCTAGATTTCAGACACGATTTTTCAAGCTCTCAATTGTACAATGTTATGCACCAACTAACGACGCTCTTGATACCACAAAAGATGACTTCTATGAAGCACTTCTAAGTACCATCAACACAATACCCAAGCATGACATAATAGCAGTCATGGGTGATTTTAACGCCAAAGTAGGTGACAACAACGATGGAGTACAAAGATATCTCGGTACTCATGGCATAGGCTGTATGAATCAAAATGGCGAAAGACTTCTAGAACTTTGTGAAATATCAAACCTCGTTGTGGCAGACACCATCTTTCCACATAAGAATATCCACAAGATAACATGGAATTCACCTGATGGCAGAACTAAGAACCAGATAGATCACTTCTGCATAAGCGCTAAATTTCGCTCATCAGTTCAAGACGTCAGAGCATACAGAGGTGCAGAGATCGGAAGTGATCATAACCTCTGCATAGCTAAACTGAGAATTAAACTGAAGAAGTTATACCAACAGAATAAAAATAGAAGAATAGATGTACACAGACTGCAATCAAATGATATAAAGGTGGAATATAATGTCAAAATGAACAACTATTTCGATGCCTTAGGCAAAATTGACAACGATATCACCACCAAGACAATCGATACTAAATGGGAACAACTGAGAACAGCAATGACAGAAGCAGCAGTAGCGACCACCGGATACCTAGTACATAAAAAGAAAAAATGGATGAGAGAAGATACTTGGGATAAAATACAAGAAAGGAAAACAGCAAAACTTAAACTACTAGCGGCAAGTACACATAATGCAGTTGAATCTTGCAAACTAACTTATAACTTGTTAAATAAAGAAGTGAAGACAAAAACTCGAAGAGATAAAAGACATTTCATCAATGAACTGGCCGTAGAAGCTGAAAATGCTGCAAGAACTGGTAATAGTAGGTGCCTTTATCAAATTACAAAACAACTATGTCACCAGCCTACTGCTATGGAAACACCTGTTAAAGGTAAATTAGGGAATTCAATACCAACAGAAAAAGAACAAATGAAGAGATGGGCTGAGCACTTCATGGAGGTGCTAAACCGACCACCACCAACAGTAACACCTGATTTTAATAATGAAACACCCACAACCACCTTGCCAATAACTTGCGATGAATTCACGCTGGACGAGATCAAACAAGCCGTTAAAAGATTAAAAAATTTTAAAGCTGCTGGAGTTGACGAAATTTCAGGGGAAATGATTAAAGCAGTTAATGACAACAACCTCTTGAGAATTTTAGATATTATAAATGAAGTATGGAGAGAAGAACAACCACCACAACAATGGAAAGACAGTATTATTGTAAAGTTACCGAAGAAAGGTGATCTATCAGACTGTAATAACTGGCGTGGTATATCTCTATTATCGGTACCTGGAAAATTATTATGTTGCATGATGTTAGAAAGACTTAAATTGCATGCTGACGAAAAGATCAGAGAAGAACAAGCGGGTTTCAGGCCGAAACGATCATGTATTGATCAAATATTCACACTAAGAACAATTATAGAAGAATCAGTGGAAAGGCAATCGCCACTTAGTATCACCTTCGTCGATTTTCAAAAAGCCTTTGATAGTCTACACCGCCCATCATTGTGGAAGATACTTACAATCTATGGTTTTCCAACAAAATATGTGAATATAATCAAAGCGCTATATGACAATGCAAGATGTTGTGTTAGAACAAATAAAGGGAATACAGAATGGTTTACAGTAGAAACAGGGGTGAAACAAGGCTGTATTATGTCACCACTACTTTTTGGAATAGCTATTGATTGGGTTATGAGAAACTATACCCACAATGAACAATTGGGTATAAAATGGACAAATGGAAAATTCCTGGGGGACCTGGATTTCGCAGATGATGTAGCATTCTTAAGTTCAACACCAAGACAATCCCAAGAAGCAATAAATAATTTGTGTCATCTCTCGGTTAAAATAGGTCTCCAAATAAATGCCTCTAAAACTAAAGCTATGAACTTTTCTAACGAGACCTTTGATATCATCTTGAACGGGGAAAAACTACAGAAAGTTGAAAGTTTCAATTATTTAGGCAGTAAAATGACTCAGGATGGTGACACAACAAGAGAAATCCATACTAGAATTGCTTTGGCAGCTAGCGCCTTCAATAGATTATCTAACATTTGGAAATTACGATCATTGAATATACATACCAAGCTTCGTCTGTTTAATTCAAATGTTATCTCAGTGTTAACATACGGCTGTGAGAGTTGGAAAATAACAAAATCATTGGAGAACAAGCTGAATACATTCGAGAACAAATGTCTTAGAAAACTCATGAACATCAGTTGGAAAGAATTCAAGACTAATCGACAAATAAGAGAAGACTCTAGGCAGAAATATGTCTCCGACTATATAAGGAAAAGACGATGGTCATATATCGGTCATGTCCTACGAATGCAAAACAACAGAATACCACTACAGGCGCTCACTTGGGTTCCTGAGGGTAAGAGGAAAAAAGGAAGACCAAAAGAAACACTCAGAAGAACAATAATAAGAGAAGGAAGAACGTTGGGCCTAAATAATGTGCAAGAGCTAAGAGGAGTGGCGTCACAACGAACAACCTGGAGAGCACTGGTTTCTGCCTTATGCGCCGTGTTTGGTGCTTAAAGAATTTATTATTATAATATGCCTGGATGGCTGCAGCACTACTCTTTGCCACCTTTTTAGGCCTCAATAACACACGGCTGAAATAATATGTAATAGAGTATGTTGAAGCATCACACTGAACAGATAAAAATACAGTAAGCTGAAGTAAAATATATAAACTTAAAGGATACTTATATCGTAAATCTATCAATAAACAGATCATAAAAGTATATTATTCAACATATGGACAATCATTTTCTTTGAAGAGGCACAGAATGACAATTAGTATTTGGGCTTCTTCTGTATATAACATGCTGGATATTTTAATAATTAATAATACATAACATCTTGTACGTTTTAATAATACACTGCCAATCCTCTATTTATGAAAAAAGCTTCATCAAATAGACATACAATTGTATCCAAAATGAGTGTACGTCAGGAAAACAAGGTAAATTTGTATTTTTCTTAAATTCAAATAAAAAAATGTAAGAACAAGTGTACACAGCAATGACTTCGTGTATGAACTAAACAACAAAAGATACCATATGGTCTAAGGGCCAGGTCAAGACAGACTTAAACTGCAGGAAAATCCTTGTGATTTTTATATAGTTTGCTCAAAGTTGTAATGAAAGTATAACACGATGCGCCTAAAAAAATTTCAGTCAGCAAAACATACGAGCAAAAATGTTAAGAGGTCAGCATATTTGTGCAAGTAACTTCTCTGTTGTGCTTCCTTGCAGGCATGGCTCAGATATTAGCATTATTAGTTTGTAATTTATTCACTCTTGGAAATTGTCCTTCTTTGACAACTTGACTAGATATCTTTTCTGCCAGTCTGCTGGTATTTCTTCTCCTTCCCAGACAACCAATTATTTTGTATAATGTCCCTATGGAGGTGTCAGTGGCCTCTGCTGGAATGCCATTTGGACAAGCAGCTTTTCAATTTCTCAGAAACCTTATGTCTTTCTTCATATAGTTCTCCTTTAGTCTTTCACCATTAAACTATAACTCCTCTACAACTGGCTGAATGACTGGGGGTTCTTGTACAGATATCAAAACCGTTACTGATTAAACAATTAACACTGCAGGCAATGAAAGACCACCTCATAAAAAATACAAAAACAAAATAGTAATACAGCTAGTTGACACAACAGACAACCAGTCAACAGCATAAAACGGCAAAGTTGCCTTCCAATGGCTACCAGGTCACACAGAAATGTTTGGCAGTAAAAAAGCATACACATTAGCAAAACTAGGAGCAAATAAGGTTCACAACAACAAAACAAATATCCAAGCCAACATGCAGACAGCTAAACTAATACTTTAAAACAACTTTAAAGAAGAATGTCTGAACCGACAGGTTTAATTGACATGCCATGTATAAAGAAATGACCCATCCAGGCAAAAATGCCAATATCAACAAGCTACGATGCAAGGAGCAGAGCACATCCTTTAAATCAAGCACAGAACATATCTGACACAGGTTTGGTATTGAGGACCATCTCTATTGCACAGAGACAATCCCATCAGTGCTCAAACCTCCTCCCTTAGATCACACAAGGAGGATCTCAGCATAGTGAACGAACTCCGTAGCACTGGCGAGGATCCCATTGTGTGTATGCAGGAATCACACATTCTATATATAAGTTGCATATTTGAAGAGATAATGCCATGTTTAGTTTAGCTGATGAAGGTATAATCGTTGTTATTGGTACAAGGAAAGAATACCACATCTGTTTGTGACTTTATGGAGAGCATTTAGTTAGAGAAATTGATCTGACTGTGAGTATTCAGTGTGAGGTGCATGCCGCACTAGAGGAAGCTGAGATTGTCAGCGTGTCCTGAGTGTTTAACTCAAATATCAAGTCAGCCATGTTGTATGGCTCTGAAATGAGGAGAACTAAAAAAAAGGACAAACAAGAAGGTTACAGGCCTTCATAAATGGGTGCCTGCGTTTAACAGAAGGATTAACAAAGTATGATAAGATCACCAAAGTGGAACTGATGACAAGAACCGGTAGAACCAGAGAAGAGAAGAAGATGCTGGCAATGGATATAGCCTTAAAAGGTCATTCCTGTTCTGGAATAGCCAGGGTAAAAGATAATGAGGATTATAATGGTCGAAAAACAAAAAATAAAAAAATAAAACAACAAGGAAGCAGGGAAGAACTACTGTACAGGTGGCTGAAACGTCACTTCCTATTTTAAATGATTATTTCGTCACTTGTGTCCATCTAATTGACACAGACATGAAACTGTGACTCAAAATAAAGACAATTAACTGATATTTTATTATATAACATGAGATCCCGGTATGTTGTACTTGATTTCACAACAGGCAGCCATTTTTGTTTATCTCTTATAGCACCAATATATTGGCCATTTTAGATAGTATTTTCTTTCTGGGAATAAAAAAATTAAACTTATTTGTCAAATGACAGTTATTGCCCATTGTTTGACATTGGTTTCATGTCTATCCAAAGCATACAAATGAGGATATAAATATTTTAAAAACTAGACTTGACTTTTCAATCACTTTGTAATCAGAAAATATAAGGCAGGTTTCTTACAATATCTGACTCAACAAGCACTTAAGCTAACCTCTTCATAAGCACCCAATTCTACAACTGTTCTCATCAATGCAAGACAGTTTAACATGGGTTGCTTACATGCCCACGACTCACCACAGGAAGATGAAAGCTACTGTCAGACACCACAGCTGTTACAAACACTCTATATAGCAATACCTAACAATTTCAAAACACGTGCAAATTCTTCAACCTGCATTGGTTGTGTATAATCAATATATTCATGAGTTCAGATATATTACAGTTTTTTATGAACTGTTGATCACAGAGAGTCTTACCTTACACATACTTCTGCTGAGTGTTTGTTTATGTCAGGATGAGAAGAGGTATACAGGAGGTAGCTGTGGGCATCTGTCGGCTTGTAGTATACTGAGGTATTAAGGCCGGAGGGCGTGATAGAAATAGTGATGTCAAGGAAGTTGACAGATACTGTGGAGACGAGGGAGGTGAACTTGATGGTGGGGTGAAAGTGGTTGACAAAGTCGATGAAGTGGTATAAATCAATCTCAGACATATCGGTGAAACCTATGCCATCATCGATATATCTGCGGTAAAACCCGGGGAAAGGACCGGAGTATTGTTGCCATATCTGATGCTCCAAGTGGCCCATGAATAGACAGGCATAGCTAGGACCCATCTTCGTACCCATGGCAACACCACTAATTTGGTCAAAAAACTGACCATTGAATTCAAAGGAATTCAGTTGAAGGACCAGTTCAGCCAGACGGAGAAGAGTGTCAGTGGATATAGAAGGGCAAGTGCGCTGGTCCAGAAAAAACCGAAGAGCTCGGAGACCATCAGAGTGGGGAATAGAAGTATACAGAGAACAGACGTCTAACAAGAAAAGACGGTAGGAGCGGTCTGCTGGGAGTCGGATAGAGGAGAAAGTTGTAAGAGCATGATCGGTGTCTTTGATAAAGGAGGGAAGATTCTCAACGATAGGCTTGAAAATGCTATCGAGGAAGTCAGAAATGTGCTCAGTAGGGCAGGAACAGGCTGAGACAATAGGTCTTCCAGGGTTTTCGATCTTATGAATTTTGGGGAGCATGTAGAATACAGGCTTGCCCAAAGAGCTGTCATGAATCCTAAGATGAGATGCTTCAGGAGGAAGAACATTACTAGTGATGAGCTGTTTAATAGTGTTGTGTACAATGCGATTGTTAGAGACAGTCGCATCGCTGGTCCTGGACCTGTAAAAAGAGCCATTGGTCAACTGGTTTTTATCTTCACTTAGGTACAAGTCCTTCTGCCAGACGACAATGGCTCCTCCCTTGTCAGCCGGTTTGATGACAATGTCATCTCTACGGCGAAGAAGGGAGAGAGCACTAGACTCTGCCGAAGTGAGATTGGAATAATGCAATCTACGAGGGCGGAGCTGCTGAATGTCATGGATGGTGTTCTTGATATACAGGTCCAGGGCATGAGAGGCTCCAGGTTTAGGTGTAAAGGGAGGTTTAGTAGAGTCAGAAAAGCGTGCGAAGATGTCGGATTCAGCCTGAGACTGCGGAGTGCTGTCTTCCTCTCTAAAATGGAGATTCAGCCTCATGCGACGGTGAAACCGATGAACATCCTGGAGGAGATTGTATTGGTCTAGGGTCGGACGAAGAGGAACAGATTTTAAGCCCTTACTAAGAACAGAGCGCTCTCCCTCAGAGAGGGGTAGATCTGGGGGGATGCAGACTACCTGAGTGCATGATGGAGTGGAGGATGGAGGGGTAGCTTTGGGGGTAGGGATGAGACGGGATAGTTTATGGTGTTTAGACGTGGAAAGGAACTCGTGCAGCTGCCGGTTCAGTGTGTGGATAGTGGTGCGTATCATAGAATAGAAAGGGAAGTTGTTGGAGGTGAGACAACGTAAGCAAAGCAGAAGCTGGGTCTGTTGGGCACTGAGGTCTGATAAAAGGCGGGAGTGACTGGCGGCCACTACGCGCATACGTTGAAAGCCACATCTTGTCTCAATACGTTGTAGGAGACGTTGTTCCCTAGGATTGAGTGTACCAGCAGATGGATGAAAATTGGAAGAGAATCCATTAGGAAGAATTTTGTGGTGGAGGCAGGTGTGAATAAAGTGGAGATGAGAGGTGAATCTAGTTTTCTTGAAAGTAACGAACGCAAAGTCAATAGCGACACGGGATATATCAGGAGGTAGGGAGCTAATGCTGGTGGTAACCGACACACGGAGAGAGTTGATAAAATATTTCAGAGAGGGCATAGTGGTGAAAAGTAAAACGTCCAGAAAATAAAAAACGTAAAATATGCAATAAATAAAATATAAAACGCAAAATGAAAATAGAGATTAATGAAACAATAAATAAATAGGGTAGATTGCGGTAATATAAGGTATGAAGGAAGAATAGGGACATACGAAAATAAATAAATAAATAGGATATAAAATACTGAGAAAAAGAGATAGGATAGGATCAGGGAGATAAGCAGGATAGGTAGATAGAGATATGAGATAACAGAGACACGGTGCAGTCAAAAAAAATATATATACCGGTATATATAATCGAGGAAGTGGAGGGGAACTGCGGTAAGACGTGGAATACAATGGATGGGTTTGAAAAAAAAAATCGAAAAAAGGTGATTCGTTTTACGAGGACAAAAGACAAAGAAAATAGTCTACGTTACGGCCACAAGGCCTTCGTCAGGAAAGGAAAGAAAGTGAAGGCTAGATAGGACACATAAAAACTTAATAAAATAATAAAATAAAACCTAGGTATTTGGTTGGTTACAGTACATGGGGAAGATCTCAGATCTTGAAATGTCCAGGACATTTAACTGTGGCCTTGGGGCAGTTCTAGTTGTGGGACAAGGTGATGTTGCTGACATTATCTCCATTCTGTCAGACAATGGGGGCCGACCTGTTGTTGTTGGTTCAGTGGTCAAAGTTCAAGATGAGGCAGAACAGGTTCATATTGAACACCTCAGACCCTCGTTTCTTGTGTGGCCGTGATGGTGTGGTTGCTCTTGCATTTTTTGGGGGTGTTCGTATAGTGTGTTCGTCTCACAACCCCAGAACAGTAGACAGTACAGTGCTGATGATGTTAAGTTATTTTTACTCTATATGATAGGACATCATACGAAAACACTGTTGGTGGATGAAGAATCTCCATCTAAAATACCGCACTAAACCAAGTGGTGAATAACAAAGATGATGTTTAATTTTCAGTAATCATCCAATAACAACATTCCATTGAAATAAACTTGCTTCACGCCTAATCTTCAATTTAGGCGGAAATTCTCACAAAATATACAATGTCAAAAACACAATAATTCTCCTCTCGTTCTTTCAATCCTTCTATATATGCACAGTCTGCTATGGCTGTTCTACCTCATCTTAGAAAACTTATGTAGTCGGGTTTTGTTTTCTTCAACTCATGATGAAAAACACGATAGGTCTGGTGGAACTAGTTTTGAGGTATTTATTATAGAATAATTACTGGTCTGACTACCAGGGCTGTTTCGTTTATCTCAATTTGTCACTGTTCACTGTTCCGACCTAGCTACTGTCTATCTTGCTTGTACATCTTTATCAACATACCTGTTCTGTTTTGAAAACAATCTTGACAATCTTGTTAACTCAATTCTCACAACAAATGGCGACATCGTCTTTCTTTCTGTACGGCATAACAACTTGATATTAGCCTGTAACTACAGTATCAACCATCTCCAGTGGCTTGTTCGCCAGAATAGCGACTTCACAACTTTATTATTTATTCCTCAGCAACCCGCTGACCCACGCTGAGCGCGTTCAAAACAAGACTCTCCTAACCCCTATTTACATTCTTCTCTTCTTCTTTGATCCATAACCACCAACCGTCAAAGCAGTCAGCGGCCATCACGCCTGGTGGCGTCTTGTAGAGCAGCAACAAATTGATTCCACTTTGCTCGGTCGGCGGCCATCCTTCGTACAGTGCCACAACTGTGGTTCATTCTTTGCATCTCAGCTTCCGCAGTTCTCCGCCAAATTGTTTTTGGTCGGCCTCTCTTTCGCTTTCCCTCGGGGGTCCATAGCATAACTGTTCTTGAGATGGTATCAGGATCCCTTCTGAGGACGTGGCCAACCCAACTCCAGCGTCTACATTCTTCTCGTTCACCCCTAAAATCTGTTCACTCGTCACAATATTCACGTGCGTACTTTTTTTTCTCGCTCACTAATTTATCAAGGGATGTAATTTCTAGTTGGCTCCCTTTGCTAAATATACACACATTCATACTCTCCTCTTTAAACCTGATTACAAAATCTTAACATGCAAATTGGTTCTACCATAATTTGGAACTCATTCAATATGCTTAACTCTAAACAACAACGTCATCTTCCAAAAAGGATTCCTAGATTTATCTCCCTTTGCACAAAACACTCCTGCACTCATATTACCCCCCTTCAACAAAGGCGAACAGTCTTTTTAACAATTTCATTCATTATTCCCTAACCATTTTTCTATACTCACTTACCCTACCAAAACCCAAACCTACCGTTCACACTTGAAAGTTGGCCCAGGCCCAAAGTACCTGGGTCAAGAACTACTGATACCAACAGAGTTATATGTGAAGTCAGTAATACTGCTCATGTTACTGGACTCCTAAACTCGCCATAACACACCTAAAGGTCTTTTATAATTGGACATGCGCCCTAATATAACCATGTGCCCGGCACAAAAGATCAGTATAGTGACACTTATGTGTCATTAGATCTTTTGTGTGAAAACACAGAGGATCATTGGTGACACTTGTGTGTCATTGGGTCTTTTTGTGTTGGGACATGCGTTTATGTTGGGCGTGAGCCAATGCGACCTCATGCGAGGAAAAAAAAAAATATTGATACCAACAGAAATATATGTGAAGTCAGTATACTGCTCATGTTACTGTCACAATACAGATATTTGATTTGGAGTTTTAGGAATTTAGCAGTTTTCAAATACCGCCATTTTAATCCCCATATACTTTTACAGGTATTTTTGCAAAAAGCACGGTCAATTTCACCTGATTTTAATGTACAGCGGAGCAACACCCCTGTAGCAAAGTTTGATTTTGCTGGGGAGGTTATGATGGTATCCTAAAAGAATGAAATCGGTGTCTGCATTTAACCGTGTGAGGTCAAGCACATGTAGGCCCCTGACCCTAAAAGATGAAAATGATGAATTATTTGCAGGGAACCTAACGCCACCTCCCTAGATCTCACATGGTCACTATTTTGGCTCTAATGTCTGGTGTATGATGTACCTAGTGTCTAGGGGACAAATGAAATGATGGTACACAACACAAAAACACTTTAATTTTCTATGAGGAATTGAATAAAACCAGTGGTAAGTTTTTCTGTAAAAAAGGAATATTTTTTTCTTTACAATTTAATCTGCCTGTCCAGCCATATCTTTTGGACAGGTCTTTGAAAATGAGGACAAGATAGTTTACAGAAAAGATCAACTAAAATATCTGGACTCTTTGTCCACTAACTATAAAGTCAATATATATATCTTTCCTGTTGGAATGTTCACAGCTTACACTTTATTCATCTATGAGGGAGAGTCACTGTGTATGAGGGGCTGTAGTATCATCATACCCCATAAACTTCCTGGGTATGATTTGAAATACCAGTGTTTATTAACGAAAGTGTCAGATATACCCAGATGCTTAACACATTACCTGGGATTCCTTGTAGAATGATAATACAGTGTGTAGTTGCAGAAAATCTCGATCTTTCAACGTGCCCAAGCTCCTCCCGTTATCTTTTGACAGCATAAACGAATGGTCGGAGACTTGATGGCGTTATTTTGACTCATCAGGTTTCCTGTTACCAGCTGGCAACAGGAAATAAAACCTCTGCAACAAAAGGACACCCTGGCCTTTTATATCTGATCACTTATTATATTTATTATTTTCCTACGGAGGTATGGGGTCAGCCTCGCGTGCATTACAGGTGCACTCGCCCCTAATTTTAAATGACTCACACCGTGCTGTGACCTTACCTCAGGTCCCTATGGCAGATACGCCACTGTAAGTTTACATAGTTTTCCTCAATAAAATAATGTGGAGTAACCACATTTCCTTTGGTATGATTCTCCATTCTTCTCTTTTTTAAATATAAATGCTTCAGGCATGTTTAACAGTGTTCATAGAACACAGAGGCTTACTAATATTCTAATGCAATAATATTCAAACAAAATCATGACAACATACGCCAGTTAGATACATTTCCATGTGAGGACTCAACAATGTCTGCTCCCGGCATGTCCTTCACTTTTCCCAATAGCAGTATCTAACTTTGGCAGTGGGATTAAACATATTAAACTCATAAAGCATTCTAACCACAAATTTCAAGAAATATAAACAAATGACGCTGACTTGCAAAGAAGTGGCCTCAGTTTCTTCTGCACTGTCCAGACTGTGAATACGTCTTTATTTAATTTTACAATTAACACAGCTGATCTCAGCGTATTTGAATGAAAAGTTTTGTTCAACTGGCAATGAATAGTGAAAGCCTTTTGCTAATATTTATTAGCACTGGCCAATCGAAAGCTTGCGACTACCAGAATTCAAATGTAGTTTTTTGAAAAACAAAAATAATTCCAAACAAACTCTGTCTCTGGTAGTCGATTGGCCAGCCTGCTTTAGTTATGCCCAATACAAAAAGATGTTTCGTTTTGGTTAACAATTTACCTACCGCTCCCCTTTCCTCCTATACTCTTTTTACCCAGGCGAATTTGAATGTACCTCAATGCCTCTTTTCTAAGCTGGCGTCCCCACTAACGTTATGAAAAAAAACAAGCAAGAACAACAGTCTGTCTGGTTGAGCGTCCGTAGACATTTAGTATTTTCTCAATAACTTGGCTAATTCTTGGACTACCATATTATTTAAAGCACATTCTTGCTCAGTGGACTCTAAGCTATACTACCATATGATTTTTATGGTCAGTTTCATATTGGTTTAGATTTTCAATTTTGTCACTGTCCATCGTCAAATAAAAATTTTACACAAGACGGCCATCTTTCCCCCCTTTTCATCTCTCGCTAGCATGTATTTTCAAATAACTACTTGTTTTAGTGACGTCAGTAATACTACCGCGAGGAGGAAATAAAATTGTCTGCGTGTTTGCCTCTGCCACAACGTGTATATATGCAAGGCACAACGTGTCAAGCGAAACGGGGTTTTGCGTGGCGGGGTAAGAATTTGCGTTAATTATTACAGTCGTCTCGTTATAACTACTGGGAAAAATCCAAAAAACTGCCAAATTTTACGTTACTGTTGACAGATTACGTTACTTCAGACAGCAGTTTAGCGTTACATTTCTAACAAATCGTTAATTATAAGGCTTGGCTGCATTGTGTATGCAGCAGATCTGGCAAAATGTTAAATATTAGTAGTACGTTTTTCGAAACCGAAACTGAAACGCGTGTTAGATTTTTACCGTGGGATCGTTCTATAGGCTTTAGCACTGCACAAAACGCAGCGTTGCTGGCGTGTGAGACCATCACAGTCAGACACAATCGGGCGGGTTTATTGATTATTATTTTATGACCAAAATCTACTGAAATGAGCAATTATTCTCGCAGATTTTACTACACACCTCCCATCTTAAAAACATGCATTGATTTGCAGGTTATAATCTGCGAGATAACTTAGCTCAATAAAGTCTTACGCGTTTTTCTGATCTTCATCATAAGGATGTCTACTCAAAAAGTCTGCACCCACGTTCTTAGGGCCGGGAATATATTCTATCAGAAATGAGTATGGCTGCAATAATAAAGACCATCTCAATAATCTGGAACTTTCATGCTTGGCCTGTGACAAGAACACGAGAGGTGAATGATCCGTTTGGACCACAAATGTCTTGCCATATAAATAAATCTGGAATTTTTTTATCGCCCATATCAAAGCTAGACATTCCTTTTCACTTGTTGAATAATTTTTTTCCGCCTTGTTCAACTTGCGGCTTGCATAAGCGACTGGGTTCAATTCTCCATCTTGTGAGGAGGACCTTTGCAACAATGTAGCGCCTAGGCCCACATTGCTTGCGTCACTTCTCACGATAAATTCTTGATTCAAATCAGGCAATTGCAATACTGGCCTGCTTGTGAGTTTTTCTTTTAACTCCTGGTAAACCAATTCACACTGTGCTGACCAATTTATCGTATCAGGGTGACCTTTGCGAGTTAAATCCGTCAGAGGAGCACATATAGAGTTAAAATGTTTAATGTACTTTTTGGTAGAAACCACACAACGACACGAAAGATCGCACATATTTCTTTGTTTGTGGTCTAGGTGCTCTTTTCAATTTTTCCAGATTCTTAGGATCAGGGGTCATGCTACCCTGATGTACAGTATGTCCCAAAAATTCCAACTCTTTACAACCAGTACAAAATTTTATTGGCCTAGCGGTTAAGTTAGCCTCTCTGAGTCTATCAAACAGCATATTCAAAGAGGTAACGTGTTCCTCAAATGTTTCCGTAGCAATGAGGATATCATCCATAAAATTCGAAATACATGGATTTTTCAGGGGATCCAGCAATTTTCGCATCATCCTTGAAAACACACTCGGGGCATTTTTCAACCCAAACGGTAACATGTTGAACTCATAATGACCTTCCGAGGTGCTAAAGGCTAAATAAGGTCGAACCTCAGGCTTTACTGGAATTAGGTAATAGCCTTTGCTAAGATCCACCTTAGAAAAATATTTTGCCTTGTTCAGCCTGGCAAATAATTGAGTAGAATCAGGTAATGGATCCACCTGACCTTCTGTGACAGCATTCAGTTTCCTATGATCTATGCACAGT
Source organism: Oreohelix idahoensis (assembly GCA_024509875.1). Taxonomy (NCBI): domain Eukaryota; kingdom Metazoa; phylum Mollusca; class Gastropoda; order Stylommatophora; family Oreohelicidae; genus Oreohelix; species Oreohelix idahoensis. The sequence continues at coordinate 37,729 of JAMPIV010007751.1, forward strand.
CTATGTTCTCCCGATGGTTTCCGCAACAACCACACAGGAACTATAAGGAGACTCACTGTGAGAAATAATCCCTTCTTGTAAGAAATAATCAATCTCCTCTTTCAAAGCTTTTTCCTTAGCGAAAGGAATAGAATAGGGCCTCATACAGATTGGTGCTGGGTCTAGTAGTTTCATATCATATTCCAACAAATTTGTGTGCCCCGGTTTATCCGTTAACACATCTGTATGTTTCTCAAGGACCTTGTTGCCTCCTTTATGCTTTATGCATCTTTAACATTCTCAAGTAGTCGTCAGGTTCTACTTTTGTTAAGTGAGTACGCACCAACTTAGGTGGGGGTTAGATTTTGTATAGTTCATTTATCGCGCACGTATATGCACAATTTTGTGTATGGGTATCTGCGGACGCGCTTGTTACCAAACAAGCCAGATGACGTCAGAGGTTGAAAATGAAGCCAGCATCTCACGCCAGACATTGAGTCTGTTGCCTAATTTTATATATACCCAGTGTGTTGGGGTAATAATTCTTCTGGAACAATGACTCCTTGGTAGAAGCCATTGTCGGCTTACTCTACACGTAAGTCCGAACCAGTTTTGATAAGAAATTAATTGATTATTTGAACTTTCGTGTCACCATCCTCTGTTGGTATCTAGCTAGCACCTTTTCTCCAGAAGGGGGTGCTATAATGGATCAACGGGGACTTTCACCGAAAGCATTTTGATATTGTAAAGAATTCATGGCTTCATCGTTACGGCTTATCGATTTGTAATATTATGTGGATTGCCGTCGCACGAGTCACGGCGACGAAGAGAGGTTAACCAAGTATTAGGACATAACCTTCGTTGTTTATTTTATATGCAAGTATGTATGGATCTGCCATGTCAGAGGTACCAAGCCACTTAAGTACCCGACCAGAATTATAGGACAGAATTAATATATTCATTCCAAGATTAATAGTTGAATAGTCCTAACGGTCATGACATTGATGCAAGGTCAAACCCTTTTCTTATGTGAGGAATTTATTATGATGCCTGTACCATGCCTTTACATGCTACATGTACGTTTGCTCTGTGGAATCCATGTTGAAGTACTGTAACCTGTTGTCGTCAACGTATTTCGTCCTAAATAAATTATGATGTCAGTAAACATAACGAGTTCTCCCATGTCTGCATTGGCACGGTTCGAAGTGCCCAGTTACGAGTCCAGTTCACGGATGCTTTTATCCTACCAATCATTCATTCGACATTCGCGTATACATTCATAGAGGTGCTCCAGGAAAGAGCAGCTACAAAGTGGTAGGCCATTCTGTGGTCTGATATCAAGTCAGATGCAAAGGAACGATCCCTAACCAAACGTTTGAAACTGTCTTCAAGTTGCAGTCAACATCCGGAACGTTGGAATACAACTGCATACTTCAAGTGGGAACTGCCTTCACTATCAAACTCAGCGACGTTGCTTGACAATTTAACGGACACTCAAGGTCATTATGAACTCGACTACTTCCAACATTTGCGGACTCTGCCACATGCTACGTAAGCTTCCTCGGTAATACAGCGCCGGATTGCAAGACTCTACAATCCTGGGAATTGTTTTCTTAACGAAAAGATGAGTATTACGCTGGTGTTTTTTGTTACCGTCTTACGTTAGCTGAGCCGCTCTTTGACATGTCCATTGTTCTATTTTTCGTAATGCATGTTATATGTTCCATGTTTGTTCTGGGCGGTAGGGAGGTCGATCTGACAAACGAGGTTCATCTCGAAGCTGATTCGGGCTCTTGTCAGGCGTTCTATAGGATTTAGTTTGTAAGTTTCAATTGAGCGATAATTCCAGTTCAAGGCTAGAAACCTTGCTGAAGTTCGGATCGCTATTTGTTTCTTATAATCATGACTGTTTAGCTGTATTGTCTAGATTTCATTGTCGTTTTTGGCAGTAATTTTTATACGTATTTTAGTTTTATGATGTATTTTGTTTGTAATATTCGTCCATTCTCACCTTACTTTCGTTTAGTTTTTTACACCTTTGTGTTTTTACACTGTGTTGTCAATTGTCTTGTTTAATTATATTATCGCAGTTTTCGATGCATCTTTTGCATAATTATTTCTTATTTTTCCATTTTTTACTTGTTTGATTTCTGCGACTGTTTTTGGTTGTCATTGATTATCTTGTCCCGTCACAACTGTTGCTATTGTCTATTGCTTTTGTCTTTTCATTACATTTCATTGGTTAAATTATTTGATTGATTAGTAATATATTGCATAATTGAGTCATATTTAAGTGCCGTTCTTGGACAGGAACGTGTTACACTTATTGAATGGAAAAGTAATTGGTGATTAGTTGAGTAAATCTTTAAAGGAATAAGTATTTCAAGGACATACTAGTAAAAATGTATTCGCTTGATTATTTTATTAAACAAGCTAAAGCCCTTCAGATGACTCCTGAAGAGGTTAGAACATTCGCTTTGGCGGAGTATGAGAAATCTCAAAGGTTAGAAACTTTAAGATTAGAAAATCAGAAATTTGAAGCTGAGGAAAATGAAAAGAAAAGGCAATCTGAGGACAAAAGACTTCAGATTGAGGCAGAACATAAAAGATTGGAAGCAGAAGAAAATGAGAAGAAGAGGAAATTTGAGGCTGAAGAAAACGATAAAAAACTTAAATTTGAGGCAGAACAGAAAAGATTGGAAGCAGAAGAAAATGAGAAGAAGAGGAAATTTGAGTGTGAAGAAAACAAGAAAAAAGAAAGGCAACTCAGACTTGAATTGGAAGAGAGGAGATTGTTAGCTGAAGAAAATACAAGAAAATATCAACTTCAGATTCAACATGAAAAAGAGATGAAGGAATTAGAATTTAATCAATTTCGATTAGCTCAAGAGGCTAACAATCTAAAGTCTCATGAAGGTCAAACTTCATCTAAACATGAAAATAACAAAGAGGTAAACTTAAAATTACCTAGATTCACTCCTCCATCGGACGACGTGATATTCTACCTTGATAGATTTGAATTACTATGTAAATGCTATAACATTGAAAAATCACAATACTGTACACATTTACATAGGCTACTTACAGGTGAAGCATTGACAGTTTATAATATGGTTAAATCTGATGACAAAAATAATTATGATGTGATCAAAGCTGCTCTTTTGAAAAAATTCCAATTGACTGAGGATCAATATAGGATGCGATTTAAATCTCTTCTTCCACAGAACGGGAAGAATTTTAGTGAGTTTATATCACAAATACTCCTCACTCTAGAAAGATGGATTGAATTATCCAAGATACAAAAATCTTATGACGCTCTCTTTGATTTAATAATGCGTGATAAGATCATGTCTTCGGTTAATCCATCCTTCCTTGCGTTCTTACACGAACGGAAACCGAAAAATTTAGATGAAATGGAAGAAAATTGTTTACAATTTTGCACTGCCCATTCGAACATGGAGTTTAGCAATTCTCATGTTAAAGATAAATTTCCTGTTGCTTTTGCGGTGCCACAAGATTATCACAGACGCCATCGCTCCTTAAGTAATGACAGAAACTATAGAAAGGGAAATAACGAGAATTTCAATTCTTTTAATTTTTTATAAGGGGAAACAATTTCAGCAATCTTCTCCATATAACAATTCTTGGGGCCAATTTCACAGATCACGAGATTTTGATAACTATAATTTTCAAAAAAAATCAAGGAGACAATTATAAACAACATTGTTTTCTAACAATAGACAGGGTTCTCGGAATAGATCATACGGTCAAAGCCATAACAGTGATAACAATAATTGGCGTTCTAACCAATATGCTAACCCAAGAAGAAATGATAATAATGGCAATTTTAGAAATGATAGTCAGAATCGATCGCGACGAAGAGATAGATCTTCTAGCAGGGGGCCACGCCATCAATCTAATGTAGCTATGATTGACACACAAGGTAACAAAGAGCAGAACACGAATACTGACACACATAACGCAATGTCTTGCTCTATTGATTATGAACAGGTAAAATGTTGCCAAGAATGCAAAACTCTCTGTTCCAGCCCAAGGCGATCACGACGCTCCGTTGCGGACATGTGTTACCCAGTCTACCAGCGGTGTGTACGGCCACGTCAGCTACTCACGATGGAACAGGAAGCCTTAAATTAAATAGGGGTTTTTTAAATGCTATTCCATGCACTGTTCTTTTTGATTCAGGCTGCTCCACGATCGGCGTCAGAAACTCTTTGGTGGATCCTTCGTGTGCTACTGGAAAAACAGTCAAGTGTGTGACTTTTGGAGGGACGATGGAAACGTTCCCTACTGCCATTGTTAATATTCACACTCCATTTTTTTCAGGAAACATTCATGCCTGTTTGCTCCCGGCTTCAGTTAGCGACATAATATTGGGTCGCATACATGGCATAAAAGAGTGTACCTCACAGCAAATCGCTAATTGGGAAGAGCGACATATACATACTGCAAATGCAGTTGTGACTAGAGCACAAGCTCATGATATGTTGCAGGATACACCTACTGTACCTACGGTTAACGGTAATGATGATGTTGACACTCCTATTTCACGGGAGTCATTTATAACATTTCAAAAAAATGATGCTTCTCTGAAAAAAAAATTTTCAGTTGGCTAATAACACTAGTAATAATTCTAATACAGGATCTAAACATAGATTTGTATTTAAGAATGGGATATTGGTGAGAGTGATACGAGATGTTGATTCATCCGTACGGTCTCAAATCTTGGTACCTACGGCAATGAGAGCTCGTATATTACATCATGCGCACGACTCTCAATGCGCGGGTCATATGGGGTTCTCCCGAACCAAATCTAGAGTGCTATCTGCATTCTATTGGCCAGGCATTCATAGAGATGTCAATATTTACTGTCGCTCCTGTGTGACATGTCAGGAGGTCAAAGTACGTGGTCCATACCACGCAGCTCCGATTCAGGCTGCGGACATGTGAAGGTATCCAAGCAAATAAGACTGAACATCCTCTGGAATATAAGTATGTAGTAGCCAGAAATATCTCCTCTGCTATATCAGGTCTACTACATTCTCGTAAGTTTCTAAGTGCTTTAATTGTTGAAAGAGAGTCAGTTAAAACTGTTATACTGTTAATTTTTTGGGAGGGTTATTAGAGAATATTTCTAGTGCTTTTAGTATTGCCACCATCTCTTTTCTGTCAGCTGGAGGCAATTCAGAAAGTACCCCTTACATTGAAAATAAGTTACTTACTTACTTAGTCGTTCCTCTTCTACCGTGAGGTGCAGAGGTTTGGAAGAGAAAGCGCCATACTACCCTATCGGATGTCTTCCTCCAGACCTGGTTCAGGACCCAAAGATGCAGCAATAGAGAATGCAGTCAGCGACCCATAGCTTGACTGCTTGCATCAGAATCAGCGAACCAGAGCTGGTCAAGACCGTACTCCACCTCCACGTGGTGGTCCTGGAAACAGTCTGCAGCAATGCAGTCTGGCTGAGCGAGTACGGATCGAAGAGGGAAGGCAAACCATGTCCCAAAAAATGCCGTGCACAAATCGGATGTGTCGACCGAAAGGTGCAGATATCACAGCTACGGGTAAACAGACACAACGCAACCACCTTCCTTTTCAGGGCGAACGAGGAAGAAGAAGAAGACCTGGTTCCATTCTAGTCCTTGGTTCTTCAGAGATTGTTAAATGCTGTCTCCCAGCGCACTCTGGGTCGTTCTAGAGTTCTGGATCTCTGGCTCTTAGCCTCCCATACCTGCCTGGCAGCCAGTCTTCTCCCATTCTGCAGACATGGCCAAACCATCTTAGTTGGGACTGTTCTACTTGGGTCTGCAAGGGTTGGATTTTTAGATTTTGGTGTATCGTCTGGTTGCGGACCTTGTCTCTTCTTGTTACTTCAACCACCTTTCTCAGATGCCTCATTTCTGATGTTTGGATCTGACTTTTTTGGCTTGTAGTCATTGCCCAAGACTCGCATCCATACGCCTAGACTGGGACATAGGCGAAGCGGTATAAGGCCATTTTCGTTTTTTCTAACTTCTCGTTTGCTGAGGAATCCTCGATTTATGGCCTGAAAAAGTCTCCCCCAGCTGCTGCTCTTCGGGTAGTCTACTCTTCTTTGATGCCCCCCTCCCTCTTCCAGTCTATGGCAGCTCTGAGGTATTTAAAGTGGTTGACCTGCTCCAGGACCTGTTCTCTCAGCTTAATCTGATGTCTTCTTTCCTGTCGTGATATCACCATGGTTTTGTTCTGGGGCTGCTGATGACCATCGTTCTCTTCTCTAGCTCTTCCTTCCAAACTTGCAGGTTGGATTGAAGATGTGCCTCTGATTTAGCAATCAGAAAAACATCATCGGCAAATGCCAGCTCTGAAATACAAACCTGTCTCATCTTCCAGTACCCCAGTGAATATTTTCTTGTCCTCTCATCCATGATGAGTATGAACAGATATGGTGACAGGATATCACCTTGTCTTACACTAATGTTTTGTCCTGAACTCTTCTGACTTATGGCTTGCCGTCCTCACATAATTTCTACAAGACTTGTAAAAGCTGTATTTAGCACGAATCAGAGGTGCTGGAATGTTCTTCCTTGCCAAGTAGTCCCAAAGTTTGCTCCATGGGACCTTTTCAAATGTTTTTTCCACATCCAAGAAACAAAGATGCATCTCACCTTTATACTCAAGGACCAGCTGTCTGAGTGTGAAGATCAGGTCTTGAGTACTTTGGTGTGCTCGGAAGCCACACTGAACCGCATCCATTTGTGGATGTCTCTGCTCTAGGATTCTAGAGTAGATTTTACCGGTGACACTGAGAAAGGATATGCCTCTATGCTTTCCACATTGTCGGTTGTCAAGCTTTTTGAAAATGGGTGTTAAGATGGCAAACTCCTTTGTTATGGAACAACGATATCAACCACCATTCTGACGTCACAGTTTGATGATTTAGACTGCCACTGATTGTGACTTTCGATTGCATGACCTAAATGCGAGATTACTGGATGCAAAATGACAGCAATTGGGTCTGAAAATCCACTGATAAAATACAAAGGCCGTGAGAATAAATACTGCAAATGATGAGCCGGCCTCTAGAAAGCCTTGCCCACTCAACTTTCATGTCAACACTAGATTGAACAAACAACTCAGAAGTTTAAAAAAATAAATAACGAAAGAAAGAATTATATAAAGAATTAAAACCAAAACCACAAATTTTTAAGATGTTTACCGGCAATGCGAGTGTGACAGTTCCGGTGTTCTTTTATTTATAAATGACTTTGTACTAGGTGACTGTGGCAGGCCTAGTATTTAAATCAAGTGGTCAAATTTCTTTCCTTGACCTATCTTCCAAGTTAGAGCTATCTCTTTGACTGGCCCTTTTCGCCAGAGATGGTGATTCCTGGATGAGATAAGGTTCGTCTCTTTCAACCCAGACCACGTTCTTCTCTCCTAGGTGTTAAATAGCGACTGATGCGTATAGGGTGTTCCTATTATTCCTTATCCTTACTCACTTCTAATAACTCTCCATTCCTTAAATCTCTTCACACATCAAAGCAACTGGAGTAATGTGATTCAATTTTTAAAAAAAAACAACTTTTATTTACATGAGTTACTTTCCATGCTCTTCAAACATAATTCATCAGACATCTCAAAGTATAGGTCAATTTTGTCTCTTCTGCAACCTTTTACTCCTTTCTTTATATACCTATCCTACTAAAGTTCATTCTCAAAGTCTACTAATTTCCCTCATGATTCTTATAAGTTCTGCCAGATCCTTGAGATCATTTTATCTCCTATCTCAACTTAGTTGGGCTTACTCTTTTAAATACAGGGCTTTTTTCACGTCATAATAACTGTTATACCTGTGTAAAACCAAACAATGTCTACTACTCATATGGCATCCACCATACTTACTCTGACATGAGAGAGCGCAGAATAAACTCTGTGGATGTTTGAGCACTTCCAGCTTTTACTTCTTACTATAGCCGTAGACTATGACTCTCTTTCATAGTCATGACAGCTAATCCTGGATATTTATTTTACAAATCATCCGCTCTGTATTCAGTCGGAGGTTCAACTTCTATATTCACTCTGTTCAACCGCTCCCTTAAATCTGTGCAGCATTATCCTCATGTAGTCTCTTGACTATAATTCTGAAAACATTTTCTCTAACTAAAATTGATGCCTGTTAAAATTTATCTTCATAATTCTCTTCTGTCGCTCGCTCCCTTAAATGTGAGCGTCATTACCCTGTGACAATATGTGGACTGTATTTCTGAAAACATGTCTCTCTTCATATCTTATGCGTAAATAGAGTCAAAAATGTTTCTCTTACCGTAATTACACAGAAGTCCGTTACTTATCACAGTCCTACTAGCACCTCTATGAGCTAGCCCTATGTTTAACAGCACAAATTATCAATCAAATCTAAGCCATTCTCCTGAATTCCTATCACTACATTTCTATGTCTAGCTATTTCTGTAGACCTTCTGCAAACCGCAGGTTTCACACTTCTTGAGCGCCCAGCGCGGCACGTCTACCCTGGTTGAGGTTTATGGAGAGACTAATCTCTTTTCTCCTTCAATTTATTCCCATGATCCTCATTTCTGTTCTCAAGTTAATGCGATTGGTCCATTCCTCAGTTCACTCACCTAATCTCACCTTTCACGCTTTTAAACCTACTCTGTCAACCCCGTGAACTGTGCTTCATAACTGTTTATACTTCATAAACAACTCAGTGACTTCATTCTATAAATGTTTACACTTCGCTCACATTTCACGTGCGTTTTACTCTGCTCTCCGTTCTCTTAACTGTAAAGGGCGCTAATAATATTGTTATCTCCCATAGTGGTTTATGCTCAATTACTATGTTCTCTTACTTCCAATTTATTAAAAACGGTCGTTATGCTAATTTTATAAAGCAGAACTATGTACACCTAGGAAATATTAAAGTCTAAAATAGTTTTCTCCCTTATCATTGCATCCTATAGTTTGTAGATATGTATTAACCTGTAGTATTTCCTCTATAATATCTGGCCTGCTACATTCATTTCTGTTTCTGATAGCTAATACTGATGATAGGGAATCTGTGAGAATGGTTACTTTTTTTGGTGGATTTTCTGCAGCTATTTCTAAAGCTTTTAGGATTGCCACTAATTCTGCTGTAAAGATGGATGTATTACCTGTTACTTTGTATCTTTTATAAATTTTTAATTTTGGTATTGCTATTCCTGCTCCTAATTGTCCTTCTTCATCTTTTGACCCATCTGTATATATAGTTAGGCTATTATTTATATACCGTTCTATGTACTCTAGTGTTTTACTTTTTGCTGAGATTATGTCGTTAGATTTATTTATGATCTTTGTTAAGTGGGAGTCAGTTTCTGGCACTTTTAATTCCCATGGTGGGATCTTTGCTTTATACAGAGCACTACTGTTTATCGCATTAAATAGGTCTGGGTATTGATCCACTTCATCCATTGTTTTCCACCCTGACGGGTATCTATTATGGTTTAATGGAATGTGGCCCATGTACTGGTTATTTTTTTTTTTTACCCCTATCAAAGGTTTTATGTGCTGGGTGAGTTGGATCTTTTGCCACTCTTGCCCAGTAGCTGAATCTCAGTTCTTTTCTCCTTAGCTCCAGGGGTATAATGCCTAGCGCTACTTCTAGTGCCTCTGCTGATGTTCCCTTTGAGGCACCTGCTATTATTGACAGTGCCTGGTTTTGGATTGTGTCTAGTTTTTTCTTATTGCTTGGGGCGGCTGATGCATAGACAACACTGGCATAGTCAAGTTTGCCCCTAATAAATGATTTATAGAAGGTTAACATGGTCTTATTGCAGGCGCCCCAACCACTTCCTTTCATATATCTTAGCATGTTAATAAGTCCCCTACTGCTTTGCACTAATAGGTCTATGTGTTTGTTCCAGTTTAGTTGCTGGTCTAATACCATACCCAGAAATCTAGTTGATTTTGCTGTGCATACTTTTTGCTCATTAATGCTTATGTCAATTATATTGTTTTTAATTACACGCCCTCTACTGAAGATCATTCCTATGGTTTTTTTAACGTTTAGATTAAATCCCCACTTGTTCATCCAGTCAGATACTTTATCTATTTGCCTTTGTACTGTTTTATAGAGGAATGGGAGATTTCTTCCCGTTCTCCATATCGCAGCATCATCTGCAAACTGAGATAGGTTGTTTTTTAAGTCCTTAAACTCGTCGCCTAGATCGTTGACCATAATCGTAAAGATAGATGGTGATATTACTGATCCCTGGGGAATTCCATTCTGTTGCTCATACACCTCAGATCTATCATTGTTTATTTGTACCGTGAAGTATCTATCTTGCAGGAAGTTTTCTAGATAATTGTAGGTTCTGCCTACTATACCTAATTTCCTGATTTTGTGTAGTGCACCCTCCCTCCAACACTCATCATATGCTCTTGCTACATCAAGGAATACTGCTACTGTCTTTTCATTCCTTTTGAAGCCTGTTTTAACATCATGTTCCAGCCTCAACAGTTGCTCTATTGTACTATGTTGGCTTCTAAAGCCTGCTTGGGTTGGATTGTACAAATTATGCTTTTCTAGATGAAATTTTAGTCTGCTGTTGACTATTGTTTCTAGAATTTTTCCTAGATGCGATGTTAACGATATTGGCCTGTATGAGCTGACATCATGTGTTTCCTTATCTGGCTTTAGTATGGGGATGACTACTGCTGTCTTCCATGAACACGGTATTTTTCCCGTGTGCCAGATTTTGTTGTAGAGGGATGCAATCACTCTTAGAGTTGTATTTGGTACCTTTTTGAGGATTTCATAGCTCAGAATGTCTTCCCCAGAGGTAGTATTGGTTTTTCCTGCTAAAGCTCTTTCTATTTCATCTACTGTAATATCTGCATTTAAATAATTAGCATCCTGTGTGGTGTCCATATTTTCTCCTTTTAATTTTTCTAGCAGTGTCTTCCGCCTATTTATTTCCGCCTTATCTAGACTGTCTATTGAACTAACCTGATAGAAGTATTTAGCTAGTATGTTGGCTTTTTCTCTATCTGTTTCAGCTCTCTCTGGTATTTTAATTGTTGGGATTTTAAATTTCTTGTGGTTTCCTCCTTTAATTGCTTTTAGTTTTCTCCAAACTGTAGTTACTTGTGACCTATGGTTTAATGTTTGACAAAAAGTTCTCCAACTCTTTTCTTTAGCTCTGAATATTATTTTATTTGTTTCATTTCTTATTTGTTTATAGTTTGTGTAATTCTCTTCAGTTTTGGTTTTTCTATACTTTGTAAGGGCCCTCTCCCGCAATTTCAGTTGTTCTGAACATCTGTCTGTCCACCATGGTACTGGGTTTTTATCTTTGTTTCTTTTCCTATTTTTACCTTTTTGTGTTGGTTTTAAGTGCTCAGGCATATTCCTGTTTGGTATATATTTTATTGCTATTTTTAAAATCTCCTTTGTTAGTTTTTCTGCAAATATATCTATACTGTTAGATTCAATTTGTTCTATGCTTAGTTTACTTAGCTCCAATTGGAAGGACTCCCAATTTGCCTTTTTTTAGGTTGAATGTAGGTTTCGAGCTTTTTGGACTAGTTCTATATTTGTCGTTTAGGTTTATTTCTATGGGTAAGTGGTCTGAGCTGGAGTCATTCAGTACTTCCCATTTAGCATAGGCTAGGTTTGGTGTTATAATACTTATGTCTATTGCTGTATCTCCTCCCCTGTTGCATGGGTTAACCCTTGTCACTGAGCCATCATTTAGTATGATTAGCTCGGCACTTTCAATGTAGTCCAACAGTCTTTTTCCTGCTGGATCATTACTGTTGTTACCCCATGCCTCATGGTGTGCATTAAAGTCACCTACCAATAATGTTCTTTGGTCTATTTGTGTGTTAATAGTGGCAATGTCCCTATCGGTTATATTACCCTTGGGGCTATAAATGTTTATTATTTTTAAGTTATCTGGCTCACTGTCTAATGTTACACTTATTCCTTCAATATTTTCTGTGTTGAATTGTTCCCAATTTACTATTTTGTAGTCTTCATGTATTAAAAAGGCCACGCCCCCTCCTCTTCCCTCAGGTCTATCATTTCTAAGTGTTATATACCCTTGGTAGTTCAGTTTTTGTTTGGGGTTCAGGAGGGTTTCTTGTATTGCAAAGATGGGTTTTGCCTCCTTATACTGTCCCATAAGAGACATCAGGTTCTTCCTGGCACCCCTACAGTTCCACTGGACTACTTTGATAGCTCTAGAGTCTTTGGTCCCCATTTAGTATGGTTAGCTTAGTTATGTTATTGTTTTTATTATTATTATTAGGTTCTTTGATAAGGGATCTACTTTTTTTGGTTTTGCTCACTATCTCTCATGTTCTCCACAAACTCATCATTCCAAGTAACCATTGTACTTCGAACTCTTTCTGCGAGGTATGGTAGGTGTAGTTCCACTGTTTCCTTAAATTTTTTTTCCATATTTTCTTTGTTGTCCTGGTTTTCAATCATTTTAGCTCTTTCTCTCTCTATTTTTTTTTAGGATTTCTTCATTAGCTTCTTTTATCTCTGCTATTTCTTTGAGGTCTCTCTCTATTTCCTTTTGTGCTGTTTTTATTTCTTCTAGTACCTGTCTGGCTTGGATGAGGTTATGTTCTGTCTCTTCTGTGTTGTCATCTTCTTTACTGTTTATGAGTGTTTTAATTTTATCTTTTTTCTGGATTTTTTCCTTTATGTCTTTCACTTCACTGGTTATTTGTTGTATTTGTTTCTTAATGATACTTTCTTGAGAGTTTTGAAGATGGTTGTTTGTTTTCTGTCTTTCTTTTATTTGCCAGAGTGGTTTGTTTGTTTCTAGAGATTCTTTTAACATGTGTTTTGTCTCTTGATATATTGGGCACCCTTGATACCTGGCACTGTGGCTACCCTGGCAGTTTGCACATTTTCTGTTTTTGTTTTCTCGTTTATAATCGTTATCCTCCTTAGCCATTTTACAGTCTGCGTGTCTGTGTGCTCCCGCACAGAAACTGCACCTAGTCGCTCTTTTACACACATGTTGTGTATGGCTAAAGCCTTGACAGTTTGTGCATTGTATAATGCTAGGTATGAATACCTCTGTCATTTTGGCTCTCTGGTGGAGTTTGACCTGCTTGGGTATTTCTGTGCCTTTTATATTTAGCACTACCACTGTAGTATTCTTTTTGCTCTTTGGTTTTTATTCTTTCTACTTTTTCTATCTTTGTTTGTGGGTTTTCTTTCGTTATGTTAGTGTGGATCTCCTCTTCTGTTAGGTTTGAGTCGACCCCTTTGATGACGAATCTTCGGGTCTCCTTGATCAACTCGATCTGTACCTTTATCCCATGTGCGAGTTGCACTTCTTTTGGGTTACTCTTTAATTCCTGTAGTAGTGCCTTGCCTTTTTCTGTGTTGTTTACCGTGATTGTTACTCCATTTTTGTGTCTTTGTATTTTGTCAATATATTTTTTCCCTATTATTGCTTCCAGAATGACCAGGATTTTGTCCTCCGGGAGAGCTCTCAGCGTGGCTTCAGTTCCAGCTGTCTGCGTGATTTTAATTCTGTTGCAGTTGGTGTCCTTGTTTCCACTTATTGCCGTTTTTATTTCTGGGTCTCCTTTCGGTTTTTCCTTTAATGTCTCTCTCCTGTCCTTCTTTCCTGTGCCTCTGACTATAGGGCTTGCGGTCCTGTTCTTTTCTGTCAGGTTTGGAGTTCTATCTTTTCCAGCTGGAATGGTCCTCATTTTTTCTTCCCCGGACTGCGATCTGGTTGTCATTATTTCTATCTCTTTCTCGTTGGTTTTATTTGATTCTCTGACTTTATTTGATTCAGACCTCACTTTTATTTTTTCCTTGAAGGTTTCAATTTTATCCCCTATTTCTGTATCCCTATCTTTTAGTCCAGGGCTTTTGTTCCTTTCATTTTCTGTCTTTTTCGATGTAACTTCCTTAGTCTGTTTTTCTGTTTTGCTCCACGCTTTTCCTTCCCCTGACTGTGTTCTGGTAAACCGTGGCATTGTGTATTTATGTTTTTAGTTTGCTACAAATATTTTTTAATTTATTTTTTTTTATTTTTATTTTTAATTGGTTATATACCTTTATTCTTTTTAAATTATTGTCTAATTGTACTATTCTTATTTTATTACCTATCACCGCTGACGTATAATTAGTATTTATCCTCTGTCTAATGCTAAATAACACAAATTAAGATAAATTATGACTAGGCCTATTTTAAATTATGTTTTGGCCTAAATATGAAGATCCCACGTGGTAGGCCAACCTGGGCTTATTTATTCTATTTTACTATTTTTAATTTATACTAGCACTCCTACCAATTATTAACAAATGTTAAAGGAAATTTACTACTACTAGAGGTACTGAAATATTTATTTTCAATGTTACAGACTAAAAACGCATTTATCTGAAATATGGCTGCTGTACCACACCAGACAACACGTGGCGCTTGGGCCCATTTTAATCTTTTTTCTTTTTTAACTATTTGGCTATCCCTAAATTATCCTAATATTCTTAGCTCGTAATTAACTATTCATCTAATACCAGATATAAACTAGTTTTAATCTACTAATACTTAATTAATTAATTAAAATAAGAGGAGATTCAACTTATCTGGCTTGTGCCTTCTCGAAAAAAAAAATGCATCGTCTCACAACCACACCACGTCCACGTGTCGATCATGGATACCATCACATGTGGGGATAGCAGGAAATGAGCTTGCAGACAAAGAAGCCAAAGGGGGGAGAGCTAGCCATAACAAAATTGAAGTAGGCTTAGGGAAGTTTGAAATTAAGAGCTTAATTGCTCAAGCAATAACTAAAGAGTGGATAATAGCATGGGACCAAAGTAAAAAAGCAAGACACTCATATAAAACCCTTAAAAAACCAAGCAAAAAATGTCAAATAAAAGATGAACTAAAAATACCAATTAATAAAAAATTGCTGAGGCTCAAGCTTGGAACTGGATATTTCATGATTGAGGAACCCACATGTGAAGAGTGTCAAGAGCCAAACACAATTAGACACTTTCTGGTGGACTGCAAGAAATATGACCAACAGAGGCAAAACATTAAGACATACTGTAGTAACCACAATGTAGAAATGAGGGTAGAAAATCTCATAGGCACAAAGACCCCTTCAGAAATGCAAAAGTTAATAAAACACTATATTACAAAAACTAAAGCTAACATATAAAAAACAAATAAGGATTTGAGTCAGTAGCCCAAACTCGTGAAAGACTCGCCACAGATACATACAGATTAACCTAAGAAACCATCCAGTGAAAATTAAAAACATACTAACTTAGAAAATAGCATATTTTGGAATTTCTTTTAAAAACCATGTTGAACTATAACTACAAAAGGAAAAATACCGACTAGGGATAATATAGTATAAAATAAATACAAACAAAGACATACTACAATAAAGGAAACACGTCCTGATATAACCAACAACTCCATGTACATGGTAGATGGTTGAAAGGGGCGTGCTACAAAGAAAAGTAGCAAACACATTAATTAATAAAAAATAATAATAATAAATCCCTTATCATCTAAGCACAAGAGTAGTGGTATTTTGCGACGGATAAACTGGTTTTAACAGCGTCGAAAACCACGTCGTGGCCAGTGCTGCCGCAGAAAGAAGTAGCGGCAGAAACCCTTACAACAGCAGAATCCACTTCGTTGCCAAGACCGCGAAAGACAACAGCTTCCAAGCAGGCCCAAGAACCACAGACAAGAGACCCACCACCACCAGCCGATGACTTCCAGACAGTTTCCCACAAAAACAAAAATAAAAGACAAAGACGACACTCGGCACCAGACAGCTCCGACACAGAAACAGAACAGAAACCAGAACTGACATCCACACCAACCACTAGGAAAGCAGCACCACCACCAACCCAGACTGTTGAGACGAAGTACAGCAGCAACATCACTACAACAGCACAGCGGACAAGCCCACCCGAATTAGACTTACGAAGCAAGGTCATCATCGATCTCACAAGAAACCCAGCAGATAAAGATGACAGCCTACACAAGTAACTTTTTATTTAACACCTGGAACGCCATGAAGAGGATTTCTTTTTGTACATTGCCTACAGTGATGAGAGTGTTTATGGCGCTTAGAACCACAAAGTACTTTTGCAGTCAAGTGAAAGAAGTATCTGTGGGTGTTAACCATCCTCATTGAGATTTCACTTTCAATCCTCCTGGCTTACATTTTTAAACAGCATGTTTGAACATGATGTAACATGAACAATATGTTTTTTTATGTGTGAAGCCTTTGTCAAGTTGCTAACATCAAGAGCGTACTTTGTCGGATTGATGTGTGCATAATTTGTAAATAGTACATTTGACATGCTAATTTTATGACTGTCAGGAATGTGCTCTTGATATGCCAGATTCTACCCACAGAAAATGTACTCTTTTACAACCTGTTAAAGTAATTCATATGACATACTCATATTATTACTAGTGCCATTTTCTGGAATGTGTGATTCCTTTTTGTTCTTTCATCTTATGATTTTAGGTTACAATACACTTATTCCTTTTCCTCTCCCATTTCTTAAGATTTGTATTTTCTAAAGGGTGTGAATGAAATTTTGAGAGTGAAGGAAAGTTTTTTTTTTTTTTTTTTTTTTTTTTTTTTTCTCTATATGAAATTTCAAAATGTACTTTCTATAAATGTAACATGTATTTGAGAAGCAAAATAAACTTCACAAAAAAAAAAAAAAAAAAAAAAAAATCTGTTCTTATCTCGGCCTTTTGGCTAAGATCAAAGTGTCGTACTTCTAGGGATCATTTCTAGAGTATGCCGGGTCTTAGCCAGGGTCGGGTTCACAACAACAACAACAAAAAATCTGTTTTTATCAGCAAAAAAAAAAAAAAAATCAAAAATCTGTTCTTATCAGCTAAATATAAAAAAAATAAAAAATTGGTTTTGGTACTACCTCAGTGCAGTGTTTCTTCTTCTTCGTTCGCCCTGAAAAGGACGGTGGTTGCGTTGTGTCTGTTTACGCCTAAGCTGTGATATCTGCACATTTCGGTCGACATATCCGATTTCTGCACGGCATTTTTTGGGACATGGTTTGCCTTCCCTCTTCGATCCGTACTCGCTCAGCCAGACTGCATTGCTGCAGACTGTTTCCAGGACCACCACGTGGAGGTGGAGTACGGTCTTGACCAGCTCTGGTTCGCTGATTCTGATGCAAGCAGTCAAGCTATGGGTCGCTGACTGCATTCTCTATTGCTGCATCTTTGGGTCCCGAACCAGGTCTGGAGGAAGACATCCGATAGGGTAGTATGGCGCTTTCTCTTCCAAACCTCTGCACCTCACGGTAGAAGAGGAACGACTAAGTAAGTAAGTAACTTATTTTCAATGTAAGGGGTACTTTCTGAATTGCCTCCAGCTGACAGAAAAGAGATGGTGGCAATACTAAAAGCACTAGAAATATTCTCTAATAACCCTCCCAAAAAATTAACAGTATAACAGTTTTAACTGACTCTCTTTCAACAATTAAAGCACTTAGAAACTTACGAGAATGTAGTAGACCTGATATAGCAGAGGAGATATTTCTGGCTACTACATACTTATATTCCAGAGGATGTTCAGTCTTATTTGCTTGGATACCTTCACATGTTGGCATAGAAGGAAATGAAAAGGCTGATAAAGAAGCCAAGAAAGGTAGATCTGATAAAAATCTAATAAATGTAGGGATGAGTAAATCAGAGATTAAGAGCTTAATTAAAGATTTAATAACAGATGAATGGAAAGCAGAGTGGGATAAAAATCTGAAAGGAAGACATGCATATAAGATGTCCAAGGTTCCAACAAGAAAATGTCAGATATCTAGGGAATTGAAAATTCCCAGTAATAAGAAACTTCTCAGACTACAGCTTGGAAAAGGCTATTTCAGAATAGAAGAACCTTACTGTGCAGGATGTCTTCAAGACAATAATATAGAACATTTCTTGTTAAAATGTAAGAGGTATGAACAAATGAGAATACCAATATTAGATTATTTGAAGCATCCAACTTACCTATAACTATAAATATAGAAGAGGTGTTGAGAATAGACAGACCTAGGGAATTGCATAATATAGTAAAACAATATTTAACACGAACAAATGTTAATATATAGTGGCTGGGAATGTGAAGGTCTGATGCTGTTCTTACAATGCATATAACTTTTAACAGATGAAAGTCAATCTGTTAAAGTCCGTTATATAGCCTAACTAGAACTAACTTTAATATTATTCTTGTTCAAAGTTTTTTTTCTTGGTTTATTATTTTATTTCTTATTTTTATTTTATTTATTTAACGTTTAAGCACAATTGTGATTGTCCCAATTTACATTGATTTGAAAAATGTGATGCCACTTTCTCATATAGGCGGTTGTTCATATTATTTGGAATTGAAAACAATATACTGTACAGTATATCCTAATTATAACCCATCAGAGGTTGAACCGGATATCTTTTTTTTTTTTCATTAATATTAAAAAAAAAAGAAAAAAAAAAGAATGAAGTTGAAAGCTGCAACCATGGTGGAGTTGGTTAAATTATCTGCACAAGACCCAAGTTCCCCCCCCCCCCCCCCCCCCCCCCCCCCCCCCCCCCCACTCAATCAGAGTGTAAAGGAGAATAATGGGTCGAAACACTTGATCGAAAAGGGGGGACTATTTCTGATGATCAGACTGCCTCCTGTTGTATCGCTCTGTATACAGTTTCCTATCAGTTTGACATCATGGGATGGAAAGAAGTCAACAACATAATCGATAATTAGTACTGGAGACAGGAAGAAGTGGAGAGTGATGATCGTCTACGCCACCAGGCATGGTACTTGAAGAAGAAACTCTATGATTTTTACGGAAACTTAGTACAGCATTGACACCGTTAACTTTCGTACCGATATCAGAGAACGGACAAAACTAAAAATAATAAACGACATGAAACGAAATAAATGTGGCGGGGTTTGTAAACTGATTATTGTTATGGGAGAACGGATTTATTAGAATCATGGAATTTGGAAACAGGACAAGAACAAAAGGAAAAACTGTTGACACAGATATTGTCTTAGACCAGCGGTTCCCAACCTGTGGTACGCGTACCCCTGGGGGTACGCGACAGGACGTTCAGGGGTACGCGACAAAAATTGAGTAATGGCGGAAAAAAGATACACATGTCAACAGTGTAAAAGACAAGTCAAAAGTTGTGAAATTAATTCAACGCTATAAACATGAACTGTGTGAGACAATCTCCGCCGTTTTTCTTGGTGCAGGATAGTGAAAAGACACGATCTTCAGTTTTACATAGAGCTAAAAAGAGAAAATACAGTGACGAATACATGAAGTATGGGTTTTCGTTTATAGGAGATGAGGACTGTGCTAAGCCCCACTGTGTAGTGTGTCGGGAAGTATTATCCAATGGTAGCATGAAACCTTCGTTACTCTTGCGGCATTTACAAACAAAACACCCCAGTTATGAAAACAAGGAACGCAATTTTTTTTTCAACGCCTATAAGTAGCATTAAAAATAGTAAATTCTTTGCTATTCAAGTTGACGAAAGCAAAGATATTGCTAATTGCGCTGTTTTGCTTGTTATTGTGAGGTATTTGAAAAGCAATGAAGTTGAAGAAAACCTTTTGCTTTGTCATCCTCTGTCAGGGCTTACAAGAGGTGAGGATATATTTCATGCTATTGATTCTTATTTCAAAGAAAAGGACATTAATTGGTCTAATTGTTGTGGACTATGCACTGACGGAGCCAAGTCTATGTCAGGTTGCTACTCCGGTCTTCGCGCTCGTGTCACGAAGGTAGCCCCCAATATAACCTGGAGCCACTGCTGCATCCACAGGCAAAGCCTTGCATCTAACCGACTCCCTGGTGAATTAAAAGTCGTTCTTGATGAAGCTGTGAAAGTGGTTAATTTTATAAAGTCAAAGTCCACAAACTCGAGGCTTTTCAAAGCAGTGTGAAGAGATGAATAGTCTTCATTCTACCCTGCTCCTTCATACACAAGTAAGGTGGCTCTCTCGTGGTAAAGTCCTAACCCGGCTGTTCGAACTTAGACATGAAGTCCAACTTTTTTTGAAGACCATCCTTTCCAACTTACTTCAAAGTTACACGACTGTGATTGGCTTCAGAGTCTTGCATACTTATCGGATATTTTCCTACAAATAAACAAACTAAATTTGGCACTTCAGAATAGCTCGGTAACGATCTTCAATGTTTCAGACAAAATTGAATCTATGATTAAAAAATTAGATTTTTGGAGGTCGTGTATTGAAAAAGGCTAGCCTGAGGTATTTGAAACTCTGCACAATTTCCTATCTGAGAACGAGCTGCACCTCTCCCAGGAAATGAGCGAGAAAATAATTGAACACTTGAAAGGGCTAAAATCATCTTTCGAGAAGTACTTTCCGAAACCTGGAAAAGAGAACTACTGGATTGTAAATCCCTTTGAAGAAGAATATTTCCAAGCAGCCACATTATCAATCAACAAAAAAGAGAAGTTGATTGAACTTTCGATTGATACTACTTTAATAGCTGAATTCGAAGGAAAATTCCATATTAACTTTTGGGGAGACATCAGCAGAGAATATGAACAGCTGACCGACAAGGCGCTTAAGTTTCTGTTGCCATTTACAAATGCTGAGCTGGTGGAGAGGGCTTTCTCTTCTTATACCTTTATAAAAAATAAATACCGTAGTAAACTGAATGCAGGTCCAGAATTGAGACTGTATCTTACATCATGTCGTAAAATACAATCTGTATGTACAACACGCTCACATATGGTCTCGCAAAATTCCCCCCAGTTGTAAGACTAGTGACCACTTTTATAAGAATAAAATAACATAAGAATAACATAGGAATCACCGCGCCACCAAAATACTAGCTTTTATAACTCGGTCTCTAAAGGGTTAACGCATAAAAACGATTGTTAGAATAAATGCCAATGTGACGTCACAGACTTGCACGCCCTACCCAAAACGTAAGAGAGAGGCTAGAAATATTTGAATATTAGGTCAAAGGCCATGGTTACTGTAGTCAAGCACGATTGAACGTTGGTTATCGTTAAAAATTGTTTATTTCTTAGAAAAGGCAAGAGAGAAAAAAAATTGGAAAGGGAGAAATGCATAGAGCCCGTTTAAATTTTAGAAATGAAACTACTGTCAAAATTGAACGATAGAAGCCCAAGGGACGATTAAAATGATAATATTTAGTTATTAGACATAACATATTCTTTAGTGTAATATCTTATCTTGCCGTAGAAAGAAAGATATGTTATTTGAATAAATATAGAGGAAAAACGAAAATGGTAAAAATAATAGACATAAGTGTGAAACCTTATGTATTAGATGACAGACGGTAGACGAAGTAAAAATATTATCATTCTGTATTGAAATGACTTAGAGAATACTAGCGAGATGGTAGAATAAAGACATATATAGACGTGTATAGGGCTTCTTTGCTGATGCAGGCCATATTAAGGGGTGTCTCCTGATTTGAAAATTATTAGGTTAACTTTTCAAAAAAAGATGCGTAGGAGCGGAAGTCCCCTGATTGGTTGCTTAGAATAACTAAGGAGTTGAATAAATACACTGAGGCCCAAACTTTCCTGGCCACTTACAAATAAAATATTCACTTGTGTAGTTATTGACGAATTCAGACAAGTTGTGCTCCTATGCCTTCGCTGTTCTGATGTCAGCAGGAGATCTGTGACCATTAACAGCCTGTATTTAACTTATATAGTGAAATATTTCAATATTACGGTAAGAAGAACCATTTATTTAATTATTTTTGTATTGGAAAATGTGTTTGCATTATTGATTATGTATGAATATTGGAAGGGTAGAGTCCCAGTCGTACAAGCGCCACTTCAACCTGTTAGGTAAAATCATTAAATGGGGTTAGATAATCTTATAGCTTCATGTAAAAGCCCTACAGCTTTACTTGTACTTTGGGAGATAAAATAGACTATATAAAGAGGGAAGCCAACATCAAACTTTGTGTTGTTTCACCGAGTTGCTAAGAAAGATATTATCCTTTTGTAGAAAAGCCAGACAGGATTTCTGACATTGTGGGGAAAGAACTTAATAAAATCCTTACAGTTTTACTTAAAAATTGGGATAAAAGAAATTAATAAGGGAAAAGAAATTACTGAATAATGTTTGAGATATAGCCAGCAAATCACTGGACATCTTTATAAATTACAAGTTATCACCTGAATGTATTTACTTAATTTTAATATTGTCTTATGACTAGGAAGGGTTCAACATATGGTTGAGATACTTGATGATGAATAAAGCACTTTTACAGATGGGAAAAATAACTATGTGTATAGGATTTTCTGATTAGGATCGGTTAATATGTATCAACCTTGTTAGGAGTGGAGATAGGTCAGACTAGTATTTTGAGGGAAATGAATCTTTTCCTTCCCAGGGTTTCTGTAAGAACCTGAAGTGTGCGAGTCACGTGTATGTTCGAGAAAAGTACCAGTTAGAGGCCATATGTCTGATTGCCTTGCAGTATCAACCATCAAAAGCTGTACCTTGATGTGAGAGGGCAGATTCAGAGGCAGAACATCGCAGAATTTTCGACAACTATATAAAAGCTAAGCCCTGTGTTTTGGGGCCTTGTTAATTCACAACCTGATCCTCCACGAATATTCTAGTAAACAGATTCCTAAATATGATGACAGTATTACTCCCACAAAAGTGTTCTTATTCTTAGAGGAAATACTTCACTCAAGAACACTTCCAGTCCTAAAATCGTCATGATCAAGATAGAAAAGACTCTATTAGTTAAACCTGTATTTGTGTAAATATATTTAATTACTCGTTGACATTTAACTTTATTTGAATCACTCAATTATACTCAATACATTGTAAAAAATTTATCAGACCAGAATGCAATAGTGAGTTGTTAAATTACTTGTTAAGTAACTTTAAAGTGTGGTTGTTGTTATTTTATTCACATACATTGCATATACCCTAGACATCTAGCTACACAACATCCATACATCAGTACATATAATTTGGGATAATATACATAGCGGGTGGTGGTCATTGGTGGAAGCAAGACAGGTTCCCTGACATATATTCTTAATTTATACTTTCTCAGGGGCTTGCATAGCTGACTTCACACTTGCTACACATAATATATACTAAATTCATATCAACCCACCACACATCACTTGAACCTGATTTAAAAAAACTATGTGCCTCAAAACAAGCTCAAGGATCGCACTGAACATTTGTCATGGTCACGTGACATGTGTGTTATAAAAAGTGATTTCAACTTTTAACAATAATAACGTTTTTATTATTATTATTAATAAATTAAATGTGTTAATTTTTATTGTAACTTCTGATTTTTTAATGTAAAAATATATGCACTGTTTGTTCACCTTTTTATTACATTGTTTTTTTAATCCCGTGGTGGGCCCCTTTATTTCTGGTTATAATCTATAAATTTTGAATAACAGCAACTATATTAATTTCAAATATTTTGCTAATATTAATGGGCTGCCAAGGGGTACGCAAGTGAAAAAAGGTTGGGAACCGCTGTCTTAGACGATCGTTATCCCCATCGTCTTCAGCTCTATACACAGCCTCCAACCGATACGATTTTTCTTCAAGAATTTGAGGAGCTGGCAGTCGAAAGGTTGAAAGGTAGGCCTAAGCAATGGCGTATATATATATATTATTTTTTTTTAGAACTAGGCTACTACAGGGTGTTTATAAAGTCGCTGTGCAGTGAAATTTACGCCCGGGCGAGACTACGTCACCAGAAATGTGGTTTTCAATTGGGGCTTGTTGTGTAATGCTGCACACGGGATTGTGGAACATAGCATTGGAACACAGAATATCATGACGTAAATTTGCATCATTCGTGACGTAATTTCTAAAATATTTTTCAAATTCACTGCACAGCGACTTTATAAACACCCTGTAGTTTTAGTCTGTTATTGCGTTGATGTTGAACAATTTTCTTGCGGTGATATTATTTGACGGTTTTAGGGTAATAATTAAATGTATTTCAGTTTTAGTTGATTTGCTTGAAACATTCTTTTGGTTGATATACAGAACACTGCACATTCGCTGCCTTGTCGGTCAACTCGCGATCTAGCCTATATACGCTACCTTTGAAGAATAGGCCCTAGTGAATCATAATCCTAACCTAACGACTTGGCGAATTATTTTATGTCATTGGAAAACACTGTTCTTCATTTCAACCACTGCTTCTTTTATAAGGCCATATCGAACACACTGCCCAGTGCTCTTCATTTCAGCTTCTGTATCAAACACATGGCCCACTAATGACTAGGCTAATCTTCATTTCAACATCTTTTTTTATACCTTGCAAGAAAGCTCAAAATCTATTATCAGCAGCAATTGTACACTGTCTTAGATCCTGGTAAAATATATTTCGCTGAATCACAGAATAATAGATGTGGCAATTTTGGTGATGTCTCCCAGATGGTTATCATCTTACAGCCTAGTTATTAAAATATAATAGGGTTTTATTATGGATCATTATGAATGTCCAGAGTGTACAAGAAGTAGGCCTATGAGTCTGGTTGAATGGAAACATGTCATTAATTGCTTCATATGAATTTGTAGATTTCATGAGCGGTAAACTAGTATATTTTTTCAACATACAGCCTCAGTGTTTTTAAGAAAAAACTTTTAATAAATGCAAGCTACAAGGACCACATTTCAATAGCTTATTGGTTGACATGGCAACGCCTGTTATTCTGTAATACTATCATTTATTTTTTAATCGCACCGAGCGACACGGGTAACTTGTTAATCGTGAGTTGGCTGACAAGTTGGTGAGTGTACTGTGTTTTGTGACCCATTCCTCTTTAACATTCATTATCCTCTTTCTTTGACCAAAGCAAAAGAGAACTCTGACACAGTGAACCTTAGCTATAAAATGTAATGATTAATGAGGTAGTTATTTTAAAATCTAAAGCAGAGTTTTTGGGTTGTATTTTTTTTTTTTTTTTGCATGATATTCAGTTGTAACAGTATCGTGCAAAATATTTCTTTCATATTAGGATTTTTTTTTCTTTTGTGTGCAAAATAGGGACTTTGATAATGCCTTGGGAATGTGTTCATTTATTGGCACATAGGCCAGAAATAAGAAATCCCCAGTTGTGTGAGGTTGGATTTATTGTCTGCATCTATTGAAATATTTTCAGAGTGGTGAAATGTTGGGAATAACAATTCTCAAGAAACGTGAATTAGAAAACAGAAAAGTCAGCCTAGGATGACTTTCTTTATTTTATTTAAACTTGAAGAAAACTTGATACACACTCATAGCTAAAATGGCTTTCTAACATAAAAACACACATACTCATAGATAAAATGGCTTTCTAACATAAAAAACACACATACTTGTAGCTAAAATGACTTTCTAACATGAAAACACGTGTACTATCAGATATTCGAGATGCATATAAGAACTATAACTGAAAAATCAATAATTTCGGTTGCACCTCACAAGTTTTCTTATTTTGTTTTTTCCTGCTGTGCCATACTTTGCCTGCTCTTCTGTTTTTGTTCTTGAAGTTTCTTGTCAATCTCGCATGATTATGTCACTGCTTTGCATTTTTCATTATTATTTTGTTGCTGTTGTAAATGTCAAGGCCTGATTTATTGTTTAAAGTTTGTAGATGTATAAGTTTATGTTTATTTCATCTGCCTGTATCTTCAACTGATATTTTATCCTGTTTGGTTTAGTTTTAAGGATTATCTTCATTGCACACGGACAACTCCATCAGTGCTCCTATCTCCTTCCTTAGATCACACAAGGAGGATCTCAGCACAGTGCACAAACTCCTTAGCACTAGCAAGAATCTCAATGTGTGTACATAGGAATCACACATTCTATAAATATATTTGGTGGGTAGGTTTCTAATTTTTAAATTTTGCCTTATGGCCTACTCTTTATGATTTCCAACTGCCATGGGATTTTTAACGTGCGCAACTTGCACACGGGACCTCCTATTTTTTCACCCTTATCTGAGAAGGCTAGGCATCCGATCTCACTACCCAGGAGATCAGGAGGGAGTATGACATCATCAGGACCATTTTATTCTGTGGTTTAAAGGAACGCCTCCTGAAACATCTGTCTGGAATGTTTGTATGTAGCCTTTGTAGTTTGCTGTGTTTCTGAACGCTAGCGATGCGCTGATTTTAAATTGGTTTCTACAAGCCTGTCTTTAATGCTAAAATATATGCTTCACCTCTTCCCCTTGCAAGATAATCTTCCTAAGCTTTGTTTGTTCTATAGCCTTGTTGAAATCTACATTTATTTTATTTCTCATTACTAATATCATATTTCCACTAGTGCTGAAGGCTGTGGAGACAATAGGAATCACACACCAGAAGGGAACCCCCAAATATAATGAGTTGCTGGAGAAAGAAATTAGTGCCACAAAATTGAAGGACAGCATTCTAAAAACAAAGACAACACAGCCAGTATGTTTTTTTTAATGTTGTCATTCTTGTGTCATTTCTTGTCATTTTAAATACCTGATAACGTGTGTAGCCTGTTACACTTTATATTTTCTCAAGGTCACAAAGCTCGGAGTAGTTTCCCAGGGATCACTGAGGACACAAAGAATAAGGCTACTACGTCTGCACTAGGCATATCATAAGGAACAATTAATATGATGTCCGCACAGGGCTGGTAACCTTATGATCTGGTACAGGCTTCCTACAATGAGATAATCTCTGAGGTGGCTAATGCACCATAAGGGCAAAAAAAAAAGAATGAAGTGCACACATATAGTCGCATCATGTAAAATACATTGCTGCAGAACCCACTACTTCAATAGCACAGGCTTCCTATAATATGGCCACATATACTGGTGGTCCTATGCTTAAAAGGAGGATGATGATGATGGTGATGATAATAAAAATGTAGTCATATTTTAGAAGATGTGGGTTTGAATCTAATAAACAGGAAAGTCATCTCCGTCATCGTCATTTTTCTTTGCACTCCTTATGGAGCATGGAACCACCACTGTAGCTTGTCCCTTTGCAAGAAGCCTGAACTAAGCAGTCACATGGTCTTGCAGCCATGGTTTCTTTGGCAATTTGTTTTACATGATGTGGCAATTTGTTTTACATGATGTGGCAATTTGTTTTACATGATTAGATTGCCAGCCTCATGAAACAGGACATTCATACTTGTTATTGTTATCTGTTGGTGTGCAAGAGCATCTGGGTGGCAGAGCAGTTAAAGTGCTGGATTCCCGAGACAAAGGTGCCTGGCTCTAAAACCAGGTTGCATAATGCTCTAGTCTACCTAGATGTAAAAATGGTTACTTGACTCAAGAAGGCAAAAACCAGCAAGGAAGGGAACTGGTCATCCTCCCTCATAAAGAGTTCATTTTTCTAAGGATTGTAGTTTCATCTTTGTCTATTTGTTACAGATGTCTGGCAGAATGTGTTAAAAAAATAAAAGTATTTTTCTGATTTAATGTTTCAGGAAAAGGAATTAGAGAACCGTTACCGTGATCATGTGTCTCACTTCATCCTCAGACTTGCTTACTGCAGATCGTAAGGATTTTTACATTCTTCTTCAGACCTGGTATTTTAAGTTGGATGTGAATGTCTGAACAAATATTGAATATGTAGACCAGTGCTCTGCAACTGATGTGCCGCCAGTGTCTGCCTGGTGTGCCATGATGCTGGGCAGAATACATCATATAATAGTTGCAAAATTCTGTGTTATGGTAAAATATTAAGAAAAAATCTCACACATACAGTTTTACAAAAAAATAAGTTGAGTTATCATCATCCACCAATCGATCACAAACAATTAGGGAATGGTGTCTTATGACTGCAGTGAATTTTTAAATACTCATTAAACTCACCTACTTAAATATTATGGTGTACCATCAACTTTTGAAAGGCAGGTAAGTGTGCCATGAAGTTAAAAAGGTTGCGGAACAGTGATGTACACAATACTGACAGCATTATTATTGTTAATGGCTTGCTATTTTTATGAGAATAATGGAGAGTGTGAAGGGAACAATGTATGTGATGTGATGCAGTCTAAATCAGCACTGTGCCAACATCTCTATTTTTGATTGTTTTTGAAACAGGGAGGACCTCCGAAGATGGTTTCTTACTCAGGAAATTGACTTGTTTCGCTTCCGGTTCCAGATGGAGGAAACAGCGAGCAGGGTGCAGTTTTTGACAGCCAATAACTTGAAATATAAACCGGTATGCTCATGTGAATTATAAATCAGCACGTTCATTTGACACATGAACATTCAAATACAATATAAACTAGAATGTTCAGTTATAAAGAAATGATTTATGTTCTTGTGAAATATGAACAATAATGTTCATGTAAAACATAAAACAGTATGTTCATATGAAATATAAGCCAGCAGCTTGATGGGAAACATAAATCAGTATGTTTAATGGACAAGTAAGCAGTTTGTACGTCTGAAATATGAACCAGTATCATCATCATCTTCTGTTTTGTTCCTGTTGGAGCATGGAGTCTCAGTTGCAGCTGGCCTACTTTCAGGAAGTCTGCTCCAAAGTGCGTGTCCATGCCTCGTGCTTTCTATTAGTTTTGTATGAATGAGGTTGCCACAACCGTTGCATTGTACGGCATAACCTGAGGGAACAGTAGCCTTTTATTGTCCTATGTCTCCTCAGAGACCCCTAGGAACTCCATGGGACATGAACCAGTTATTCTCATGTGAAACATAAACCAGTTTAGTTTAGTTTTTCCTTCCTAGTGTGACACAAGCAGCACAGGAAGATGCAGCTTCTTTTCTTGTAGAAAGTGTTGCCTTGTCTAGCATCAGACCATGTTTCTGTGTGCACGACTATCCACCAACCGAGACATACGTCTCTACACCAACCATCTACCCCAACCTTCTAACCTCGTCTCGCGATTGGACACAACATAACTAGAGTAGATCTAGCGAATGGTTGCCTCATATAAGTCACAATTCAAGGATATCCTTTAACTATCCTGTTCTCTTTGACCATGATAAAACAATGTTTGACAGCATTGGGCTTGATACAAACAATTCAGACAGTTAGACTCGAACCTCCTGTCTCTTATACTCTCTTGAATGAAACCTCGACACCACACCACACCCTCCTGCACTCACTCTGCGCGCGTCCGATGATAACAACTCACATCCAAGATGCGGATTTCATTTCTAATGACTAAATGTTTTTATATAAAAAGCCATGTTGCAGTGCAATCAAACCATTCATCCAATATCTCCTCCAACAGCTATGTTTTTAAGTGCAGTTCTGACCATGAGCGCTTTTTACATGAATAGTTGTGCCAGCACATCATAGCACACAGCCCTTCATTAAATCTCAGTATGCCTTCTTACAACAAGCCCTGGAGTGAATCAACAGTGAAATCCATATATCCTTTCCTTCTTGCCTTGTTTTCTCATATCTATTTTACTATAACACAACTATATTATAGAACATACTATCATATAAGACGCAAGGAGCAGCTGTGGTAAAGCCAACAGCAGCATTGGCGCGTGTTGCGCTCTCTAAAGACAAACGAGACCATATTGACATTTTCTCCCATACACCACCACCATCTGTTCTGTCGTTTTTCTTGAGCCCAAACGGAGACCCATTCCATTATTAGAGATGTCCTTAGAAACCATGTAGTCTCCCTTCATCTGACAACCAACCGTTATGTTGGTCTATCACGTACTGCAGCCGTTCTAAAAACATGACCAATACTTCAGTTCTACTCTCAATATATTATCGTCTCCCTCCTATGACGTCATCTACGTCTACATACGCGTTGCTGCCCAACATCCAACCATCCTGCTCTTGCGAGGCAAATAGTTTCCAACCACAAACACGTGCCTGGCTCTATCCATGGTCATACATGGAAAAAATTAACCATACCATCTCTAACCAACGGAGTCTTTTCTTCTCTGTAAG
Organism: Oreohelix idahoensis; assembly: GCA_024509875.1. Classification (NCBI taxonomy): domain Eukaryota; kingdom Metazoa; phylum Mollusca; class Gastropoda; order Stylommatophora; family Oreohelicidae; genus Oreohelix; species Oreohelix idahoensis. Next base: position 67,685 of record JAMPIV010007751.1, read on the forward strand.
ACCAAATTTCTTACTGATGTTCAATATACACACTTCGCCATTGACGTGTAAGCACTACTTCCTAACTCTCACATCAACCCACTTCACAACCCTCTTACTCTGGGTCCAACCTTCGATCTCACCGATTACATGTCAACCCCGCGCTAGGGGCGGACAATAGTTCCCTATTTTTTCCTTTGTCTATCTAAGAACCTCTGGGAACATCTCTGTGAGCAGGTGTAAACTATTCTTCCTACCACTGAAGTTCACACAGCCTGACATACCTAACTCTCATTTATTTTATTTGTTTATAACCTAACATACTTTCTCTGTCTTAACACCACTCGGTCTAATCTCTCTTCTAATCAGCGAGCGAGAAGACAGCGAGTTTCTATAGTGAACCCAAACAACACAGATGGAAAACTTGACCATACATCAAGCGCAATCAGCGGATGATCTTCGAAATTACTCTAACACCTAAATAAGCTTATCTGATCTTGGTATGAAATCATAATTCACCTTCCCGAATACACGAATAATATCTATCATTAGCCTTCTTTCTTCTGGTAGTCAGATAGCGTTCTTTGACTTTCTGATTTAACCTACTTCTCTTAAGATGCATAGCTATCTCTCCAATTACAATTGAGATACCCATCATTGGAGATCTAATTCTATAGGACACTCTTTTACTCCAGCCTAATAAATTTGAGATAAGCGCAGAACAAAAAAGGCACAGACAATTCCACAATCTTTTTACACACACTATCTATAGATGACACAACAGAAGTTTTTCACATAAACAGGCTTAAACTCTCTACATAACGACACACAATGCTGTTCTGACTGTGGTTTCATGAAATAACAGTCTAACACACACTATTATTAAAACTTATACTTCACTCGTGCAGTGATTTACTAAGTAAAACTTCTACTCCCCAACCTCTTACACAGCTCATCGCCTACCAAGATTCACCAGAAAACACTGTACCTCTCACTGCATCTATGTACAATTCCTCTCAGCGCTCGGAGAGCGATCATCCTCTCCAATAACAGTTGCGCGTCCCCTACCTCACCATAATGCACACACCCTAAGTACCATGTCTCCTAATCTCTCAACACATACTGAATGAATCCAGTAATTGCGTGCGAGTCTCTCCCCCAGAGACAGGTCATCTAGCATGCTATACGGAGCTCGCGACTCTAGCTGAGTATCGCTCGTCGAATCTCACACAGCCCGTCGACACAGCGCGCTAAGTGTTGGCTGAGAGGGTTATCAGTCTGCACCTCTCATGACACAATCTCGGCGCAGCACGAATTAGCTATCTCTAATCATCTACACCTTAATACTCTTTCGCTCTTCCCCCACATGGACTAATGGCCTGCCTGATTCTTCAAGTATAATCACAAACTAACCCAAAATTCCACAACACTGTATGGTCTCGCTCGCTCTGAGCAAGTATCAGAGAGTAAGACAGAACGAGACCCTGCGTATACAGTCACCTCTTTCCCTCGAGTGCGCCTTCTCTATGGTACCGAATAGCGCTGAGAGCAGTAACTAGAGCATTACACCACGCGACCAATGTAACGCGAACAACTGTGAGCGAGTCCCCTCCTATCCACACAATCTTGGCCTAACGAAAACATTCTCTCGCAAAAATCACGTTTTTTTGGGCCAAACATAAGCCTTCAAGTCCAGCGCAACCAAGCACACTAGCTTTATTTAAACTTGCGAGCGAATGTAACAGCTCGACTGCAAGAGTGCTGCACAGTGCACATTCACATCATAGCTGGCAAACGCTACGCTGAACTAATTTTAGCGGGTTTAAGCGGGTCACCCCTGACACACGTCCGCTAGGATAAAGAACACTTACAAGAACAGCTATTCTACTATGGACCCCCTGAAAGGAAAGCGAAAGAGGAGGCTCAACCAGTAAATACAACAATGTACCACCGCTTAGCGTCGACAACAACGTCGAAAACTGGCTCGAGAAAACCCGCAGATCTATCAAAACAAGAATGAAAGCCAGACGTATGCGACCAACCTGTATTGGAAAGAGTGAGAGCTAATCTTCTCATGCCTTGCCTAGCCTCCCTACACATAAGCACACACACCGCCACCCAAGGCGTGATGGGCGACGCCCAACCTCTCTGCGCTACGACCTGCGGTGGCTTCTTATGATGGTCCGGTAACCACCCCACATCCCTACTACTGGGTTCTAAAGAAGAAGAAGAGTCTGAGTGCGTTCTAAAGTAAACATCGCCTGCGGCGAATCTGCTCTACATCTCTTCTTTTTTATTCTTACTAGTCTTTTCTCAGACACACTACCCGTATCAAGCAGATACAACTACAGGCCATACCATCGCGCTCTCTTACTACAATCTGCGCGCATTTATCGCGACGTCTAGCTCTCTATATTGAGCGACTCCTCCCTTCTCCTCCGCGCACAGACATAACTTCACTCCTAGCGAGTTTTTTTGTATCTTTTTTCAAATTATTCCACATAGTTATATACATTTATCATCTACCGCTCAACAACCCGATCGTCCCTTCTATCCTTCTGGATAGATATTAATTGGGCTCTACCCCCACCAGCAAAAAGCGGCGCATTACGATCACTGAAGTGCTGTCAGGACACCGATCACAAAGTATTATTGCATTTTCTTTTTTTGTAGTCAATAAAAGGTTTAATTTTTCGGAAACCGTTTAATTTAACAGTACATTTTTTTTCTTTAGACCCCAGCGCTATTGCGCACTTAACAGACATAATGTAAACAGATTTTAGCTTTTATATGCACCGAGAAGCCTAAAAAAAATGAGTGTGACCTGCGTTATTGCGATATTCGCTTTATTGCGGTGGTCTGGAACCAAACCCGCAATATCTGAGGTATGCCTGTAATTTGGAGCAGCAGCACCAGTAGTAGTGCTATAATATTTTTCATCTTGGTTATCGTGTTGTTTTGCTTGAATCCACAGGTTCCATTCACCGAAGCTCTTGATCTGGTCAGAAACAGAAAAGTGTTTCTTCATTTGGGATATGCATATGTCCCACAAGAAGATCTGGTGTCTATTTTGTTGTCTGTCTACAGAACTGTTCTGTCACAAGCATTGACTGTAAGTGCACTATATTAACGTGAGTTATGTGTTTTTTGTTGTTGTTGTTGTTTTTTTTTCCCTCTTTCCTCCGTTTCCTTTTGCCGGGCTTTTTTTTGTTTTCATGATCCATGTTATAGAAGTTGAGGTGACGGAAGATAGTCACTGAAGAACCTTTTATTTTAAAAAAATGAAATATTCGAAGTATCAAAATTTTCTTTGGGGATTTTTGACTATTTTGGGTGACTTGAGGTTATGTTTTAATGCAGATTAGGTGATTTGGGTGAATTTGGTATACTTTTCTAACGATTTGGGTAACATTTGAAAACCCAAAAAGTTTGGTTTCCGAAACAGAGCTGTCTCCGGGTATTTCAGATAAAGGGTTACAACATCACCACTTTAAATACCTCGGAGCTATTATAGACCGAAAGGAAGGCATCAAAGAAGAGTTGGCTACTCGAAAAGCAGCAGCTGGGAGACTTTTTCAGGTCATAAATCGAAGATTCCTCAGCAAGAGAGGTTGGTTCAGAGGCACATCTCCAATTCAACCTGCAAGTCTGGAAGGAAGAGCTGGAGAAGAGAGGGATGGTCATAAGCAGCTCTAAAACAAAATCCATGGTGATATCACGAGAAGAAAGAAGACATCAGATTAAGCTGGGAGAACAGGTCCTGGAGCAGGTAGACCACTTTAAATACCTCGGAGCTATTATAGACCAAAAGGGAGGCATCAAAGAAGAGTTGGCCACTCGAAAAGCAGCAGCTGGGAGACTTTTTCAGGCCATAAATCGAGGATTCCTCAGCAAGAGAGAGGTTGGTAAGAAAACGAAGATGGCTGTATACCGCTCCACCTATGTCCCAGTCTTGACATATGGATGCGAGTCATGGGCAATGACTACAACGCACAAAAGCCAGATCCAAACCTCAGAAATGAGGTATCTGAGGAAGGTGGTTGAAGTAACAAGAAGAGACATGGTACGCAACCAGACAATATGTCAAGGCCTTAAATCCCACCCCCTGCAGACCCAAGTAGAACAGTCCCAACTAAGATGGTTTGGCCATGTCTGCAGAATGGGAGAAGATCGGCTACCACAACTAGCATGGGAAACAAAGAGCCAGGGATCCAGACCCCCAGGATGACCCAGAGTCCGCTGGGATAACGACATTAGACAATCTTTGAAGGACCGAGGACTAGAATGGAACCAGGCCAGGAGGAAGACAGCCGATAGGATAGTCTGGCGCTCTCTCTTCCAAACCTCTACACCTCACGGTAGAAGAGGAACGACTAAGTAAGTAAGTAAGAGAGGTTTGTAAGAAAATGAAGATGGCTGTATACCACTCCACCTATGTCCCAGTCTTGACATATGGATGTGAGTCATGGGCAATGACTGCAAGCCACAAAAGCCAGATCCAAACCTCAGAAATGAGGTATCCGAGGAAGGTGGTTGAAGTAACAAGAAGAGACATGGTCCGCAACCAGACAATATGTCAAGGCCTTAAATCCCACCCCCTGCAGACCCAAGTAGAACAGTCCCAACTAAGATGGTTTGGCCATGTCTGCAGAATGGGAGAAGATCGGCTACCACGACAAGCATGGGAAACAAAGAGCCAGGGATCCAGACCCCCAGGATGACCCAGAGTCCGCTGGGATAACAACATTAGACAATCTTTGAAGGACCGGGAACTAGAATGGAACCAGGCCAGGAGGAAGACAGCCGATAGGATAGTCTGGCACTCTCTCTTCCAAACCTCTACACCTCACGGTAGAAGGGGAACGACTAAGTAAGAAAGGGTTACAACATCTATGAGTTTGCTCAGAGTGCAATGATGTTGATTCTGAACCACATTAACAATAACTGGTTCTCTTTTATCATACCTGATACACGAAGTAGTTAAAAAAAATGAAAAATGGTATTGGAGATATGTAAAGACCTTAAGCTGATGGCACAAGATGAAGACTTGGCATAAATTGTTTAAGGCCTATGATCCTTGGGAAGCTGAAGGGTGGTGATGATGATGATGATGATTGGAGTCAGTTATTCATTTATTATCATTTCTACGTTGGCTTCTTTTTGTCTTGCTAAAAAAAGGTTAATTAGTTCTCTACTTAAATTTGTCTGGGAACTTTGATCCACAGGTCACATCTCGTGCCTTGCCCAGTATGGAAGAAGATGGCCGGCTCTTGCCAATGCTTTGTGGTCTCAGCAAACGATATCTTGGTCAGGATTACAGTGTACGACAGCAGAATGTGGGTGTTGTTACTGCAGATATGATAGACATGGTAAGCTGAACAACTTCCAACAACAGTTGACTGACTTGTATGTCATTTGTGATGCTGTTAGTGAAATTCTGATGTTGTTCTTTGTGGAGTTTTTTCCTTCATTCTGCTCCATCAGTTCTGTTTCTTTTTGTGTTTGTCTCTCATTTTCTCTCCCCCTAATTCTTGTGTAGACTAGAAGGATTGAATGGTATGACAAACCAATGTGGAACTGATGACAAGAACCAGACAAGTGCCAGTGGAACAAGAGACGAGAAGAAGACACTGGAGATGGATAGGATACATATTGATAAAACCTGTTGATAGCATTACAAGGCAGTCCTTATTCTGGAATCCCCAGAGTAAGAAACAAAGAACACATGGAAAAAAGAACTGGAGACAGACATGTAGAGGATGAAAAAGACACAGAAAAACCTTGAGTGGATGGCACAGGACCAGAAGACTTGTCATAAGTTTGTTGAAGGCCTACACTCCTTTGGGAGCTGAAAGGTCAAAATTAAAAGGTGTCACTGAATTGACAGATAACAAATTGTTCATTATTGCCCGTCATATAATGACCCCCATTTCTGTCAAAGTTGGCAATCTGCTTATGACTTTTCTTGTTGCCTTACAACTCCTCCGTCTAAGGGGTCAGTGAAGACCACAGCTGTCAGTCTACACCTTTTGTGGAGCCAACAAACTTGGTGGACATGTTCTGCTATGTGCTTGTCTTCCTCACATGGACACATATCTGTTTGCCCAATTTTTAATTTGTTGAACAGATGGTATTTTAGCCTACAGAGGTCCGTTCTTGAGAAAATTATTATATGATCTTTTCTTTATAAGAAATAATGTGCCAGTGTTGTATCTGGCTCTAGGTCAGGGTTTCTTAACCTGTTGTCCACAGACCCCTTAAGAGCCCATGAATGGATTCTAGGGGCTCCGTGTGCATAACCTAAAAATTTGAATTTTTTTTCCACCTAAATATTTACTGTGAAAAGTATCACAGATCTTTGCTATTTAAAGAGGTATATTATTATTTTTACTAATTGTTTTTATATTTTAGTATGATAATATGTAAGGTTAATAATTTTTCTTAGTAATGAAGTGTGTTATTTGTCTATTTTAATTAAGTGTCTGTACAATTTTTTTTAAGAAGGTGTCCATAGTCTTAAGCATAGAATCAAAATGATCTATAACCTTCAGAGGATAATCCAAGAGGTCTATGGCACAAGAAAGGTTAAGAGCCCCTGCACTAGGTGTTCTCTGCCATGTTTCTTGAAGTTATTTTGTATTATTGCTTTTACCTCTTTATATATTGTCCTGTCCTTATTTTGAATTTGGCTTCCACTTTGTTTGGCAAATCTATGAGTATGTGAGGAAGACTGCATTAACTGATTCCGTACGCAAGATCTATTAAAAGACGCAATGGCCGACCGCTGTGACCGCAAGATCTTTTAAAAGACACTGATTTATTTCGTTGTTTCTTTCTATTCTGATATTTTATACTGCCCGGAATTTATCTCGAACGGAAGTAAACACAAAACTGGGCAAATTTCAACAAGCTTCAACCCCTTTTTATTTGCGTTTGAAGGGATTTTTTCACATTTATCTTCATCTTTAATCGTGTATTGTTGTATCGCCATAATGGCCGAAAACACACAGGATATGTTACTAATATGTGAACAGTGAACAAACTGTGTGATCAACCATAACTTTCTTACTTTTTCTGTGTTTCTAAATGGATTACCTGCACAAAGAGAGCAGTGAAACTGTATTGTGATAACAATTTATGTTACAAGCCTTACGTAAGTCGAAAATTTTTGTTCAAAATTTCAAGTTATCTTTTTTTCCGTGTACATGTTATCTGTTATAACATAAACATAACATTAAATTAGCTAGAAAGACATGGATTTATATTGTTCATCCAATGTACTTTAATTTGATATATAATATGTTATACTTAACTCATGATTAGACACACATTGTCAGTAAACGTAAATTATGTATGTGTAAATTTTTGGGGCTTAAAAATAATTCCGTCCAGAGCTGAAAATAATTACGTACGGAAAGAGTTAAGACGGGGTAAAGCGGTAGAATGGAGGGGGAAAAAATGTAATATGTCTTACTAGGAGAAAGGACAAGAAAAAACCTATGTTGCAGCCACAAGGCCTTCATCAGGGACAGACAAACAAAAAGCAGAAGGGAAAGAAAGTGAGCATTAAGTGGAAAACATAATATTATATAAATAAGAGAAAACACTCCCTGGTATGTATCGCATGTTAGAATTAAAATATCTGCAAATCTATCCATCTTTTCATTTCCATATATTTTGCAGTGGGCAAGATCTTCCCGTTCTGTCACTTTAAACAATTTATAATTGATTTCCATTAGTGCTTAAGAGAGACTGCCTAATTCTTTATTTACTTACTTACTTACTTACTTACTTAGTCGTTCCCCTTCTACCATGAGGTGTAGAGGTTTGGAAGAGAGAGCGCCAGACTATTCTATTGGCTGTCTTCCTCCTGGCCTGGTTCCATTCTAGTCCTCGGTCCTTCAAAGATTGTCTAATATTATTCTCCCAGCGGACTCTGGGTCGTCCTGGGGGTCTGGATCCCTGGCTCTTTGTTTCCCATGCTTGTCGTGGTAGCCGATCTTCTCCCATTCTGCAGACATGGCCAAACCATCTTAGTTGGGACTGTTTTACTCGGGTCTGCAGGGAGTGGGATTTTAGGCCTTGACGTATCGTCTGGTTGCGGACCATGTCTTGTCTTGTTACTTCAACCACCTTCCTCAGATACCTCATTTCTGAGGTTTGGATCTGGCTTTTATGGGTTGTAGTCATTGCCCATGACTCGCATCCATATGTCAAGACTGGGACATAGGTGGAGCGGTATACAGCCATCTTTGTTTTCTTACCAACCTCTCTCTTGCTGAGGAATCCTCGATTTATGGCCTGAAATAGTCTCCCAGCTGCTGCTTTTCGAGTGGCCAACTCTTCTTTGATGCCTCCCTTCTTCTTTATTTTTATGTTTTTTTTAAGGCAGTTGTGACAGTTTATGGAATCTGTAACGAACACTATCTTGCCATTAGCATTATTTCTGTTTGTCATGCTCACTAATATATGTTAGAGCCCCTTTATCATATAAGAGTTATGCCAACTATGTCAGAATCGAAAACGAGGCTGAACGACGTAGGCGCCATTTTCGGCTGGACAATACCAGGGCTAGTAGCGAGAATAAGCATCGAGTAAGATTTTCTTTTTTTTTTTTTAATTAATGAAGATAAATATCCCGTTCAACCTCTGATGGGTTATAATTAGGATATATATTGTTTTCAATTCCAAATAATATGAACAACTGCCAATATGAGAAAGTGGCATCACATTTGTCAAATCATTGTAAATAGGGATGATTACAATTATGCTTATAGGGCCTACGTTAAATAAATAAAAATAAAAAAGAAACTCTGGAAAGTGGAGGGGTGTAAAGGCCTGGTGGTTCCAGTTATATAACTGACTTTAACAGATATTTAATTGACTTTCGCCATTAAAAGTCATATGTATTGTAAGAACAGCATCAGACCTTCACATTCCCAGCCACTATATATTAACATTTGTTCGTGTTAAATATTGTTTGACTACATTATGCAGTTCCCTAGGTCTGTCTATTCTTAACACCTCTTCTATATTTATAAGATTATATTTATTTATATATTTATAAGTATATTTATATTTAATAAATATTTCTGGAATGCAGAGGGAGTGAACAGCAAGCAGGCTGGATACAGCAAAAGCAAAAAGACAGAGCTGGAAAACATCTTGTATGAGAAGCAAGTCAGTGTTTGCTGTATCCAAGAGACTCACTTGAAAGCAGATCAAACCTTTAAAATAAGGGGATATCAATGCTTCAGATCCGACAGAAAAGATAGACGAAAAGGAGGAGTACTTACTCTTGTAAGGAATAACATTCATGCACACGAAAGGAAAACCTACATGGATGGAGCAGAATATCAGCTGTTGCAGATAAAGGTAGACAAGATGGAAATAGAACTCCTGAACTATTACTGTCCGAACAACAAACCCCTGAGTCTCAGCTCTATACAGGTACCAGCCACCAATTTTATAGCAGTTGGAGACTTTAATAGCCACTCCCAGAGCTGGGGCTATAACCATCTGGATTACAGAGGTGAAGAGGTTGAAACTTGGCAAGATGATCACTCCCTAATCCTAGTCAATAATGCCACAGATACTCCTACCTTCTACTCCAGAGGATGGCACACAACTTCAACACCAGATCTTGCCTTCTCCACACCAGATATAGCTGGATCTATTAGTAGAGAAGTAGGAGACCAACTAGGGGGAAGCGACCATCGCCCAATCTTTCTTACTGTCCAGAGTGCAACTCTCAGTACAGGCCCAGCCATTACAAGATGGAACTACAAAAAAGCCAACTGGGGTTTATTCAGGCATCAGGTGAACACGCTGCTGTCT